>PNEQ01121428.1:0-19037 GCA_003012365.1 Medauroidea extradentata | reverse complement strand
CTACCAACAGCTGGTAATGTGGGACAGGGGAGCGGGGGAGTGTTGACAGAGGCGTCCAGTGCCCCCGGAAGGCCGCCGCACGCCGAAGGTACCAGAAGGACCCACAGCACACGACCGCCCGGCGACACCGAAACATCCATCACCACACCCCCCACCTACCTACAACCTAACACAAGGCCATCGGCCTACACACACTACCGGGACACTGTCCGCAATGGAATCCACTAGCACTGCAGTGGCAATAAACTCTGCAGGCTACCAGGAACAGTGAACTAAAAAAACTCTACCTGAGAGACTGTGTGAGAACACTCTAGATTTCCTCAATTCTAAATTCAAAGCAAAGACTTCCCAATAACTGAATACTCTTAAAATTTACAAGCCAAAATAACTTTACCACCTATTTCGAGCATGGATGAGAAGAAAAAAAACCAAAAAAGCAAAAGCCCGAAAATTAGCGTCGTGACAATATACATATACATCTTGGCCCTCTCCCACCCTTACAATCTGCCCTTGCAAATGCTCTAAAATAAAATTATTTTTCCTTAGTAAATCTTACGTGGACTTAAAAATCATAAGGTACATACTGAAATGTTAAAAATTCTGTTAAATTAAATTTATCATGTTATATTTTATATTGCTCATATAATCAGCTAAATGAAGATATGAGAAACGACGGTCAAGTGCTGACGTTTCTTTAGAAAAATATCGAGAAGAGATCAGTAAAAAGTGTATGGTTTTGTTTTGCTACGAATTAAAATCGGCAACAACACCACTACTATAGTGACGTATGCACTGGCTCGCGAAATTAATATTAAAAGCACACCCTACACGACTGCCACAGAATATCGCCACTTGACCACAGTTTCTTCAAGTTATGTTCACACGTTTAACTAACCATCACTTGTAAATAAAAATGTATGTACAGTTTAAGTGCAAACAACACCATTCTTGTTACAGCTGATTATTATTTCCGTTCATAGTGGGTTTCTATTGGCTAAAACTTGAAAGTATATTCTCCAGGACACAAAAATAACACGTCTCTACTGTAGATTTCGTACTGAATGTCTTATACAGCTGAAGTAACGCTTATATGGAAAAGGATGTCTATACATTTTTTTCGTGAGAATGACATATTTTCAACGGTACCTTACAATATTAGGTACTGATAATACAAGTTGGCAATTTTATTAACGTGCAGGAGTAATTTTACTCAAAACGTTTCACGTAGAAATTTTTTTAAAATCTGTTACGCCAGAAAGTAATAATTTTTAACAAATATTCCTCTTTTAAAGTTTTTTTTTTGCGTGGCTGGATGAAAAAGCTCTCATATAAATTAATAGTCAATATGTGTTCTAACAAACCCTCGAAAATATAAACCAGTAAGTGAGTTTTGTCATAACACACAGATATCAAAAATGTTTTTTAAACAAAAAATAGGTTTTGCTG
Organism: Medauroidea extradentata; assembly: GCA_003012365.1. Classification (NCBI taxonomy): domain Eukaryota; kingdom Metazoa; phylum Arthropoda; class Insecta; order Phasmatodea; family Phasmatidae; genus Medauroidea; species Medauroidea extradentata. The sequence goes on along the minus strand of PNEQ01121428.1, from coordinate 17,591 downwards.
CCAAGTAGATTTTGTTGTATCAACAAAGTAGTCGGGTCATCTGAAAGAAAATTATAATTATAGGCGGTTCGGAATAAAGTGAGCACTCAAAGAAGCCCTGCTAAAGGTCTATTTTCAGCCAGTTCGTATCTTTCCGCGTGTAACGGCTAACGACGGGAAACGTCTAACCTCTCTGGACACGTCACTTGATGTTTGCGCGTGTAAGATGAAATTGGGCAGTCAGTTTGAATCGATACAGTTGAATAAAAAATGTTAATTTATTATATAAAATACAATTATGTCAATTTCGGTTGATTCTGTTTTTGTATTGTGGTATTTAAATAGGAAAACACACGGAACTATATTGCGTAGTTTCGCTGCCAACCATGCGAGCAGTAAGGCAACTATAGTTAATGCTGAATTGTATGCAACAACAGCTAGTGATATTTTTCAAAAGTTAAATTTTTAGTGCTCACTTTATTCCGAATGACCTATATCAAAATAATTCTGCATCAACTGGTGTTCGGTATAAGTGCATAGTCCACAGATTACTGGGAACATTGAATGTTTGGCCACACCATGTGGAAGTTTAATTCACATTCTACAATAGACTATAGAAATATCTCTAACCAGGATATGACAGTAAGCTTAAATGTGATTAACTTACACACGAGATACACGACAGTAATGACACGTTTTCAGCCCGGAGATTGGTTTAAGCCTCAGGGGAACATCTGAGGCGCGACTAGGCAAGGAAGATAGCGTGGTGGTTCACCTCCGCCATCCGCAGGATGAGGATCAGAGGACCATACAACACCCAGTCCTGAACCCAGGTCGCCAACTGTAAATTTTCTCCCTCCGTTGGGTTTCGGGTAAACATTAAGAATCACTACTCATCGTGTACCGGCCAAACTATTGATATTACAGGTATAGTTTATTAATGAAAAACCGTTTTAGAGACGTTATAAATAATCTTATGTAAATTTTTTGTTAGGTTATGTTACTTTAGGGTTTTTTAGGTTAGGTTTTTTTCAGGTTACGTTAAGTTCTTTTAGGTTAGTAGGTTAGCTTAAGTTAGGTAACCTAACTTGACCTAGCCTAAAATTAAGTTAGGTAAGGTTAAGTTACATAACTTAAACTAACCGAACATTTTTTTTACGTACGACTACTTCTAATGTCTCTAAAAGTCCTACGTTAAAGTTTTTGTTAGGTTAGTTTAGTTTGTTTTAGATTGGGTTAGTTTAGGTTAGGTAACCTAACCTCACCTAACTTAATGTTAGGTTTGATAAGGTTAGGTTACTTAACATAATCAACATAATCTATCCTAAGCAAATGTAAAATAACCCTAACTTAACCTAACCTAAAATAACCTAACCTAACAAAACGTTTTACGTAGGATGTCTTATAATGTCTCTAGATACGTTTTTCATCAGTAAATTATGTGTCTAAAATCATTAGTTTGACCGGTATAGGATGAGTAGTGATTCTTCATATTTACCGGTAATAGAACCGGAGACCCTTGACCCATCGGCCGGGAGAGCTAACCAATGAGGGAAGCGGTCGGACATACGACAATGCAAAATTTATTGTGAAGTGTAGAAATTTTGGTCAGTATATAGCAGCGAGTTTTCGTAGCGCTGGTGAAGAGTGATATTATTTAATATTGGGCAGTGCCGGAATGAAAGGACGAGGGAAAATGGGAGATCACCGAGAAAACATTTCGACGAATGGCATCGTCTGGCACTACTGCCACATGCGAAAATCCTGGTCGACACCGGACGAAAATAAAAAAAAATTACATATTTTTGGTAGTATATTTCGAAAGCCCAACAAAACGAATTTGGGCCGCATTTTATAATTTAGTTTATTCAAAAACTTTTTTGTAAGGTCAAGAAGTACAAATTTCTATCGTCACATTGAAACACAAACGGTTATCTCCAGCAAACAGATGAATTGTAAAGGAACGCATAGATGACGAACACAGAAGAAACAAACAAACATTCATTTTCACAAACAAGATTTAGTGATCCATACAGCTAACCATTCCTCGCCAAATTCTATAAACCGTATCGTTGGCTTAATGCTACAACTAGGTAACGAGGTAAATAGTGATATCCAACTGTTACACTGAAAATTGCTTTTGTCATGCACGTAGTTATTTGTTGAAATGCACATTTTTGTGTTTCATCAATACTTCTAATTAACACATTTTAAAATGTATACACATCAAAATGAACAATCATAAGTACAGTACAGACCTCTGCAGATAACTTAAACTTGGATAAATTAAGTTACCCAGTTCTTGCACTAAGCTGACGATATGAAGTTACCAACATATTTTGTGGAATTCAACACACGTAGGCAACACTGAGTAGAGGGCTGGCGAAAGGCTCATTCAAGCAGAATTTTTTTTGATAACGTAAGTACCGCAAACTGGGGTAATATTCGAAGTTTGGGGTTTATATGTCTTTTAGTATAAAGATAATTTGAAATTTCTTCTGGATGGAATAATTGTATTTTGTAAGCACACTGCCGCAATTGTTGATTTATCCAGCAGATTACACATAAAATTAATACTTTTTTTTAGCGATAAAGTTACCTCGAAACGTGCCAAAGTTGCCCCAATTTACAGCAAACATTTTGTAAACGAGAGCAGGTCGTTACAGATTGATACTCTCAAGGGTATTTGAGTGGGAAAGATGCTGTGAGGTAAGAGAATCGCTGGAGCCAGAAGTAAAACCACGTGATAGCTGGAGCGTGTAACTTGCTCTTTGTTTCCTCCCCGACTAAAGTAGTAATAGAAACAGTTCCTGCGGCTCCGGGTCATATCCCTAGTGGTCCACGAACCCTTCCCCTCTCCCCCTTCCCCCGACACTCGTCCAGCAAACAATCCTTCCCTCCTAGACTCCCACGACGCCCGCCAGAATTCCATTACGTCCACGGTCAAGTAGAATAAAGAACTTTTCCTATACACTTCCGACTTTGATTGAACGCTTTCCGCCAGAGAGTAGCAATCCTTTACTCACGGCTTGCCGAGCGTGGAAGCGGCGCAGAAGGGCGTAACACACGTGTTGGCCGTACAAGTTTCTCAGGTGTGCAGACGGTAACCACTTGCTTCACCACAGCGTCCCGATGAAAACAGAAGATCAGGCATTTAAATTCGGGCTCCTTGATTGGTTTAGCTCGTAAAAGCGCCACCAGTACTACAGTGGTATCGCTTTAAGAGGAGTCTTCGCCAGTGTCGAATTTCCACCTTTGACGCGTGGGAACAGCATGGCGATAAGAGCCAGTGTCCCACGTTTGACGAGAAGCATATCGTCTCTATTCGCAGCGTGCCAAACTGGCATGCAATTTTTTCGTTGTAGTCATTTTCCTACGGGACTTTAAGCGGTGAAAACAACATTTTATTTTTGAATAGTATGAAGTAAAGAACGCATGCCTTTCGCTTTACACTTTACGAATTCAGATAATATTTTCGGAGTTTCAGCAGTCTGAAATAAAATAAAAAAAAAAAAATGTTTTTAGGGACTTTGAGAGGCCCGAAAATCATGTTTTTAACAAGCGTGCTGAAGTTTTGAAAACATAGAAGTATAGTTTCAAGTGTGTGTTATTTTCATAGTTAAACATAATGCGAATGAGATAAGCGATTTCGCGTAGAAAGAATACGCGTGACACGTTGCTACGCTGTCCATGCGCCAGTCGAGGACTCCTCTTAAGGAGGTAATTTACAAGATTTATTTATTTTATGTTTGCTTACTTGTAACTAAATTTTGTGATTTAATTTTGAAATTCAGTGCTAATGGCACATAAAGCATTGCAAAACATAATTTTTGAAGCTTAAACGAGTTTAATGTTATCCATATTTACTAATGTGAAACTGAATTCAGTAAATAATTAGTTTATCTCCAATTACGGTTACACAGCTAAAAACCGTAGGCCTCCTATAAACAATTGTCATCCTAAAATCGATGTTAAGACATTTTCTATTTCCTACTTAGCTTTATTTTTATATAATTAACATAATATTTACACTATGGAGATATTTAATTCAAAACCCAGTTATAATAAAACTACCCCATTAACATTGCAGTGATGTGCCCAGCAAAATATTTCGCTGCGTGAAACAAGATTTTGTTGGCGCAGACCAGTGAATTGTTTCAATGGGGATGATACCAGGAAAAACCATTTAATATTTACATGACTCTCCCGACTTATTTTCGCACCAAATGGAACCACGTAAATGAATAATTCCGTGCGCATTTTAATTTTCAAGTTATTGAGCTTTATAAACGTCGCATTTACAAACGTTGGAAACACGTTTTAATTGACTAACAGGCGTATGACGAAATTAAACAGTTGTTTTCATTTGCCGCCGCCCCCGCTAGGCATAATATGTTTATAGATTTTCACCTATTTAAGAAAACTGATTAAATTTAATGGTTCCCGTCACTTAAAAGTTAACTCGAGGAAAATTTTCTCGTTGTCAATGCATGCGCGATTGTAGAGTTTTTAATTAATAACGACCTACCGAGCTAATAGTTTGAATGCGTTTAAGAAAACGTGGCTCTTACAGTCTGGTGATTGAGCATTCTGGCCGCGCAAGTCGGGAAAATAATATAACAGATTAGTATTTATATTAAAAATTCTTTTTCCTCCCAATAATTTTTACGTTTCTGGTGAGAGTCGCAGCCTGCTGTGCTGCCGTCTATTATCACATTTTGCAAGACCCCTTCCAACTCTCGAATTATTGGTCAATCACGGGTGCCTTGAGCTTGCCTATTGGCTAAGTCGTTTCAGCAGGCGGGGCGGCCTCACAGCGGAACAGCGAAAACACAGTGAATTGAGCAGACGTTGAGATTTGGTCGCAACTTTTAAATTAAAAGTACTTACTTATTTTATGCCAACCATGTCAAACTGTGGGGTCTACAGAATACATTGAAATAACCACTGAATACGTGAACTGTTCTTTTGTCGCTAACAGCAGACCGTCTTAAGTCTTGTCTTGTATAAACCACGCCAAGTCCGTCTTGTATTGTCACGCGGCGTTGTAGTAAATTTTGCATTTGGCGTAAATTCTGTTGTATTGCTGACAAATGAGCAACTGTACACGTTAATATCTCATTGGAGTTTACGCCATACCCGTTCTTGACACATAAACAACTGGATTTAACGCAATTTCACAAACTAAACGTAAGGTGCTGTTGTAGAGTTAGAGTAAACAGACACACGATAACAAGTCCAATGACGTCATAGGAACGTCAACACGGCGCGGCGGCACTTGTATCGGGTCAGCAGCCACCTTGGACATGACCCCCAAAATGCCTGTTTTTACCCTTAGCATATTCCAAAATTCGCCAACAAATTTCTATTTTCCCAAAAATTTTCTTTTTTTCCTTGAAATTTTCCTTTCCCCCTGACTCACATTCACAAAATTACAGAAGTCAGCCTGTACCCTCAAAGCGGACAGACGATCCCCAAGGATTATGGTCACATTGAGGGGGGGGGGGGGGGGGGGGGTATTGAGTAGCAGTATTATAAAATAAATCGCTATAATTAATAAACTGATTAAAATTTCACTCGTTTATTATATAATTAAACAATTTTAATGTTTTTTTTTTAATTTAATTAAAAAACTAATAATGCTGGTTCCTTAAACCCGACTCCCATCGTAGCTATATACGATGGATTTCAAATAAAACCTATCCGTTAATCAAAAAATCAATTTAAATAGTGTATTATATTACACGCGAAATACTTTCCTACAGCCCCCCACGAGTACCCTCTTTTTCACCAACTTAGGTGTACCTAATCGATTACCAATAAAATCAATCACAAAATTTATAAGAAAAAAATATAATAAAATATTTTGAGGATAACATTCAAGGTTATTCGAGACAAGGCGGGCACCATCCGAACAGCAACACACCCACCAAGGAACTGGCTGTCTTTTGACTTAATAGTCTATGAACCACAAGCATTTGTAGGCTCTCCTCAAACATAAAGCTGAAACTTTTATATTTGGTCAATTCGATGCCGCTGATTACGAATATCGAGACGCGGACATTGAAATCGATAGCTTTCCATCTCAAAATGGCGTCCAAATAGGGCGGCTCAGCTATCTGACATCTTTGTTTTTAAATAGGCGTAGTTTCATTCCTATTTAATAATATTTTAATCTGTAAACGGAATTTTGTTCGTCTCGAAACGCGGGATAAATAAATATATAATTGTTACAAAATATATTAAGGAAAATTAAAAAATTTGCTAAAGAAAACATTTTTTTTTTTAAATTGTGTTTTTCGAACATCAATAATGTGACGCGATTCATAAGAAATTACGGTCGGGAATCGAAAAATTTTCTGAATGAATGTTGAATACACAATAATTTTCTGTGTTTTGAGTTAAACAACATACCAATATATTGAAGCATGCGTGAGTGAGCGCGCCGAAACAAAGTCACTGCGCGCTCCATGAGCGAGATATTTGTGAGCTCAAATCAACATAAAGGCAAGACTTTCATATTATGTCGATTTGATACCGCTGAATACGAATCAAGACGCAGAAATCGGAATCAGTAGCTTTATTTCTCTAAACAGTGTTTAAGAAATGGCGGCTCAGCATCTGACCACTTTTTATTCAAGTAATTGAAGTTACTTTTTCTATTAAACATAATTCAGTTTTTTAAAGTAACTACTTCATACATAATGAGTTACAGAATCAGTGAAATATTTAATTGCATAATTACAGTATACATATACTTATATTTTTATCACAGAAAATAATTTTTAGTTAGAACATTAAAATTTTTGGTCTTTTAAGTTGTTGTGAACAATAGTTTTTAAAAAACTTGTTTAATTACACTATTAGGTATTCATTATTTTTATTCCTTGAACTTTGTTTATGAATGAAAATAATATATATTTATTTTGTGTATTTAAATAAATATTAGAAAATAATAAAGGCAGTGGATATTTAACTATGCAAAATTGTGTTGGAACTTAAAATTTTAAGAATAAAATGAAAGTTTCGAAACACTCACCGGTGTGATAAAAAATTGTGGTGAAAATATGAAATAAGTGAAATATTTTCCTTAAATTTCGAAATCTCTGATTGTAATACATAACACAACTCTAAATAAAGCAAATAAGAGCTGTCTTACCTTGTATTTGAAACTTGGTTGTACTTGACATCGACTTCCTTCGTTTGGGATGTTTTATGGTGCCTTCCGCTCGATGTGGGTAATTTTGGAGCATTTTCTGCGCGGGGTGGATACAGTTTTGGTATGCTGATGGCATTTGAAGCACTTTTTTGTTTGTTTTACAAATCTAAAAACTTATCACTGTCGTCACTGAAAATATCTTCATCAAGTTCAGTATGATCTTCTCTTTCGTGATGGACTATTTCTTTGCTACAACGGCATTTGCATAGTTCTGTACATTTTTTATTTTATTGTACGCACGAGCAGATGTCATTTGAACAGCAATTACACTTACAATGAACCAATTCAAGTACTCCTGGTGCGGGTCGCGTCTGCAGCCATTTTATGCTAACGGAACCATCGTCGTCTTGTTCCCAGCCGCGTCCTTCGGGCGAAGGGGCGCAAATTTTCTGATCCATCGCTCTTCGCCAAACTGCAGTCTGGTAGTTTGCTTTCTGAACATGTAGTCTTAAAGTTGATTTACAATGTGGGGGAAGCTCTAGTTTAACAGATATTTCCCTATTGAACTGAATAGTAACGTAGTATAGAGTCGATACCGTAAAATATTTACCCCTGTAAACTCTTTTCCATATGTTTCACACAGAAAAGCTTCTAGGATGCAAATTAGACTTTCGCTTACTGTCCAAAACTCTCCAAATTCTTTGAAAGTAGACACATACAAAGAATTTTGCTTTAAGATTTTAGGAGGTTCTTTTTTTCCTTTTTCTATAAAATGAAGATACAGTGTCACAACCAGTAAATGCATGAAAACCCAACAAAGCATAAGAAAAAACATATATGAAGATATTTACTGGGAGGATCCTTTGCAGTGCGTTCGTAAATGTCGGACAGTTTCACGAGTCTCTCGTTTTTCACGTGACGCATTCTAATGAAAAGCTGCGCTTCGATTTTCATGCAACACAACAGCAACAAAATCAGTACATTTGTATCGTGTGCGTTGACTACAACGCGACCGAAGTTCTTCTCGCCCAGGAAAGAGTATGCAGAATCATTGCAGTGTCAGCCTCTTCATGGTCACATGCCAACTCTGACACCTCTGCCATATTTGCACTTGTTATTCTTATACAGCTGCCTTCAATGGACAAGAATAATTCCTTCCCTTTCAATGAACCTCGTAGCAAGGGTGAATGCCAAGCTTCTCGTAGAAAAACCATAATACTTTTTTTGTTGTGCTCAGTAGAAAAGAAATTGCTCCACGATCTCATCTGAAACTCTCATTTGATGTCACTGTACATGACTTCTTCACATAATCCTCGGCGCCTCTTTATTTTTTTGGAAAGGTTTGATTGAGTTTTCTCGGTATTCATCAAAACTACATGAATTCGAGACAAGGGCAATTCAACAATCGGTTCAGGATTATTTCCGCTACTTTACCAAAGGTTACACCACTTGGTGTGTCAATTTTCTTAAGAGATACATGCCATCGAAAACATATGCACAGCAACTAGAATAGTGGTTTTGAGAAGGGATTTTTTTTTCTGAAACTCTAATGAGCTGGCTTTTGTCCGTTGTTCTTGGGTAACCATTTGTATCAGAAAGATCCCATGCTGTGAACCCAATGAATATATAAATACATGTCTCAAGTCCATTGGTCTGTCTTGTGCAATAAAGGCCAATCGCGTAAAATGTGAAACATGCGATGTTAGAGCTAGTCTTATCTTTGAGTTTTGTTGTAAAAATTGTTTTCATGGAACTGAACGTCTTCAGCTAATAGTTTTGGTAAAGGATCGAAAAATAAATTTTGGTGAGTTGCTCAGAACACTGTCAAAAACAAAATTAAAAAAAAAAAAAAAACAGCTGAACCTTTTTTATAGGCATTTATCATGTCTTCACGAACTTGCTGAGTTGCGACTAATTCTGACGATAAGCTTCTCAGATCACCGCCTAGCCAAGGGTTTGTGTAGCATGAAGTACCTAAAATGTGGTAAATACTAACCTCATCATTTTCATCTCGTTTCATTCTATTAACAAACAAATCACTATGATTGTGTGTTTCACATTCGGAGGTTAGCATCTCATGAATAAATCGTTAGTACAAGGCTAGCCTACCAGAATTCAGAATCCTTTTCGGGGTTGAACAAAAGTTGACGCTGAAACCTGTATACCGACCTGGGCCTTTACAATTATTTACTTATTGTGTTTTGAATTGTCTTGTCAGCTTCATTGCGACTAATACCATTGCATTCACTCATCTGAACTGTAAACGAACCTTTCAAAAATGCCTTATATACTGTATGATGTAATTTCTGAAGGTTTTTCATATCATTTATGTATGGTATCATGTCTTTCGCATAGTTCTGGCGGTCATATGCAAATATCCAAGGAATGCGAGCTTCGATGCATTATGTATATTTCAACCAGTCTCCCGTACGAGTAGAATAGATGAGGATTAAACATGTCAGTCAAAAGTTAAGTAAATCTTAAGTTTCTGCAGTAGTTGAAATAAATGTATTGAACAGTCGATATCATTCTTCCAGATCACTTGAATGCAAACACTCTTCAAAACCATCAGCACATATATTCTATTTCAGTTTGTCTACTTCCCTCTGAAACTGCACTACTATCTCGTCTTGCTCTTCTGTCAATTGCGAGTGGAACTGATCCACCAAGAGGCGCATTAAGGCATCATAAAGAACTTTGTAGAAACGAACTGCACGATTATAGTTTTTCCCACTCAGCACCGACTCAATGGACCCTTGAGCTACTACGTTACTCAAAACTGACAAATCTCTTACACCTGAATCCCCGAATCTAATTCCAATAACATTGAAAAGCACCTGCAGTAAGTGAAAGCCGCCCATCATTATAATAACAGACTCAAACTCTTTTGAATATTGCCATTTAATTTCAGCACATTTGGTGTACTACAAACATCTTTGTTTTGGTTTTATGGCTTTCTGTTCTGTAAGTTGGCTGGAAAACATCTTTTTTGGAAGTACTATAATTTATATAGAGAACTTTACTAATTATGTCTCCTAGTGAAGAAAAATGAAATTAAGTCAATTATAATTAATGGTGGTACCAATGCACCTGTGGCACCTGCCTTGCGCACGTCTATGGCTGTCAAAGTTTTAACGGTAATGTGTTTACTTGCTCATTCATATTTTCTCCAGCCTAAAAGTATGTAGCTTATCTTTAACGGCTGCAAATTTTTTTAGCAATCTGGATATTACATTCCAAACATTTTCCGCATTTGCGTCACAACTTGAATACATATAAAGAAAAAATAATACAAATCCTCTTTTCCCGAATATAACATTTTTTATGTGCTCATTAACTAAAATATAGTAATAAGAGATATTGAAGACCGTTTATAGAAATATAGCTACTGATTCCGATTACCGCGTCTTGATATTCGTAATCAACGGTATCAAATCGACAACATATGAAAGTTTCGCTTTTATGATCGAGTTGAGTCCACAATGTCTCGCTCATGGAGCGCGCAGTGACCTTGTTTCGGCGCGCTCACTCTCGCATTCTTCAATGTATTGGTATGCTGTTTAGCTCAAAACATAGAAAATTAATGTGTATTCAACATTTATTAAGACTATTTTTCGATTCCCGACCGTGTGATTTTTTATGACTCCCGTCACAATATTGATGTTCGTAAAACACTATTTTAAAAAAAAGTTTTCTTTAGCAAATTTTTAAATTATCCCTTAATACAGTTTATAAAAATTATATACTTATTTATTTCGCGTTCCAAGAGAAACGGAATCCCGTTCACAGAATTAAAAATTACTTAATAGGAAAAAAACTACATCTATTTAAATATGAAGTGGTGAGATAACTGAACTGCCATCTTTGGACGCCATTTTGAGACAAATAGCTACCGATTTCAATGTCCGTGTCTCTATATTCGTAATCAGCGGCATCAAATTGACAAAATATAAAAGTCTCAGCTTTATGTTCGAGATTAGCCTATTTTGTTGGAAAGTGGGGCCTGGCTCATAGACTATAACCACACTGCTTATACAGACCCCTTCCTCTACATAACCTCACAAACCACCCTAAATCTCCTACCACCCTTCCAACACCCTGCTCCACCCCCCTTCACACCGTAACCTATGAAACCTCGTACCCTACCATACCTTCTGCATTAAATACTGATAGATACGACTTTCCCTCTTCACAGACAACAGTTAGATACGCACGAGCACTCACAACTACGTTGAACATTAACAAATCTCATATCCAATGCCACCATCCATACTGAATTAAGTTTGTCAGTTTCTGTCACGATTATTTACTTACCTGTCTTTACATTTCTGCACATTCACTGTAAACTATATGTACAGAACTTGCAAATTTTACACATAGTTATTTTAGTAGTTATACCCATACATGTGCACGATAATAAAAATAACACAACTAAATATTAAATTTCATTTATGTACTTTTCAAATCGAATTATCAGTATTTTTTAGATTACAAAGTGTACTTTGGCGGATGGCATTGGCCGAACAAGTCTCGTCTCGTCAGAAGCTGAATACGTGACTTTTATAACTTTACATGCGCAAGTTTCATCATTCCTTCAGAGATTATTTATGCCAGTGATAAACTTCATACTCCTCTCACGTGTTATACCAGTGATAAAACCTCTCTTCTTACATATAGTGCTATACACCATGTTGGATTTTTATTATATATGCTAGGAACCAGCTTTTATAGATGTAGGTGTGTTTTTCTGGAGAATAAAATATTATATACGTATATATATATATATATATATATATATATATATATATGGTTAGTTTCTCTCAAGTTGTCTCCTGACCTTATTTTATCTACCGAAGGTAACAGGTATTCGTACGCATTTTTAAAAAAAAATATTTCAGATTTTGTTATTAGTAGACCGCACCTGGAAATTATAAATTATTTATTTACTTCTCCTTACTTTTGGTTATTTGGACAAATATTAGTTTTCAGTCTCAGTCATCAATCGCAAATTTCCTCCCTAAGGTTTACACTAACCAAAACTTAAACTCATTTTTTTATACAAAGAACCATCTGGCAAAGTTTGTAACATACTTTAATTACCACCCTGTTTACACACGCGATTTTCTTAGAATGATATTCATAGGCAGATTTAAGGGTTTAGGGATGAAGTAGGCACTTGAAGAAGCTCTGCTGAAGTTCTATTTTCCGCCAATTAGTATTTTCCACACGTAACGACAAATAACGGAAATGTCTAACTTCTCTGGACACAGCACTTGATGTTTGCGCGTGTAAGATAAATTGTACAGTTGGTACGAACCTATATTGTTTCGTAAAAATAGTTTATTAATATAGTACAAGTTTGTCGATTTCGGTGGAATCTGTTTCAGTATTGTTGTATTCAAATTTGAAATACACGGAACTGTATTGGGTAATTTCGCTGCCAACCATACGGCAGTAGAACAACTGTAGTTAACGTTGAATTATATGCAATGCCAGCTAGGGATATTTTTCAAAGGTTTAATTTTTTGTACTCAATTTATCCCGAACAACTTCTATCACATATGTTGAGTAGCTTCATACTAAACGTGTGTCATTGCACACCGCTCAGGTGTTAACCTTGACATCTAGGGACCCTAGTTTAACATGACTTCCAGGTTGCATGCCTCTAGTGATTGAAGTCCTCCAACTGCCTCAAGCACGCAGATGGATACCAATTTCATCATCGATTCACAACACCCCCTCGCCCAAACCGCGGTGTCCAGAGAAGGGTCTGGGCTCATATCGTACGTCGGGATGTCTTCAACGGCGCATAGTTGAGGAGTTTACGTGCGGAATGTCAAAAGGGGTCCGCTTGTAGGCGCCGGTTGATCCGGGTAAAACGGCACTTTGCGGCGTGGGTCAAGTGCGGTCGCAGTAATTCTCCTCCAGGGACGAGGTGACGCAGGTATGCCCGGCCCGCACCTTGCATAGGTAACGCGACTCTCCTTGCTCCTCGTCCGAACATTCCTCAACTGACGGCCTCCCAAGCTGACCTTCCAGTAGGTCGGCCGGGCATGTATCTCCCTTGCTTCGCCTCTAGATCCTCTAACCATCGACGCAAAATATGCTCAATCTGTTGAAACGTTTGTTTTGTCCACATATTATATTAATCATTTTACGGAACATCTTGCCCTTTCAGGACAATAATTTTCATTTAGCCGAGCATAATTTTTTCCAGTGAAACGTTTTGTTCATTCAGCAGAAGAGACGGTTCATTCCCAAAATTGATTCTTTCTTCACCAGAAAATAATGCTACCTTGAGCAGAACACGTAATTCTTTCATGAGAACATTCATTTTCCATCTGGTATAGACTTTCCACCAATAAAGTTATATGGTCACCGCTTAAAATCCCGTAATAATAATCAATTAACGGTAATATTATACGCCAGTTCATCACTAGGCTCGTTGTGGCACTGTGGTATTTCATACCCACTTTAAGGTCACCCTTATAGCTTCGTTGCTTCTGAGGCTCTAACACGCAGGTAGGCGGTGCCCTCAAAGAGTCTTCCATCTTCCATTAATATAATTCCTCGAACTATCTGCAGTACCGACGTTACTCACGTTACATCGTGTTACATGCATCGGCAAAGCATAAGGTACAGCTCGTATAATTTTATGAAATTGGTATAAATTGAACAATATTGCAATAGTACCATTTATGTAGTTATCGGCAGGAAAAATATTTGAAGATACCATCTCTACTACGTGTTTGTAATAAAACCAACTGTATGTGAGGTATCCGTCGCGAGTTTAATTTTGTTTCAATGGCTTACGTGTATGTCGGCAGCTCTGCTTATTAATTTTATTTATTTCTATAGCGCAAAGGCTACAAATAACAATAACTCTTTAAATAGCCATACAATAATAAACTGTTGCATAATGTTTCGCGTTTTTATATCATATGAAACTAAATTTACAAACAAACTATGCAAACATGTACACAACCTTCTTACAGCAGTACATATGCTACGAATAATAATGATATATGGAAATAAATCTTTGCAGTGACTTTATACACATTATGATATGTATTATTTAAACATAATCATACATCTCTAAATTATAAATTTATATTTTCTGCAGAAATACATTCTTTAAGATTTTTTAGAAGTAGTAAGACTCTAAATATTTACTTTGATGGTATTGACAATGTATTAAATTCTGCCATTCATTTGTCAAATATAGACAATTTTGCTAAAGCAGTTCTCCTAAATGTAATGTGAAAATTATACTTATTCCTAGTATCATAGGCATGTACACCTGAATTTTTTAAATTAACTGTGACTGCAAATACTCAAGTACAAGGCCCTCTTTGATTTAAAAAACCAAAATTAGTATATTATATAACAGTAATTGTTAAATACTCATCCATCCCAGCTCTACAAACTGTCTTGAATTTTTACAAATCTATCTTTTATGAGTATTGTTCTCATTGCCCTATTTTGAAGCACCTGTAATTTTTCAATATAAACTTAATCAACACAATTTATAATTGATGCAAAGTACGTAAAAGGTTGAAGTAGAATATTTTTGTACACTATAACCTTCGATTTTTTAGCTTCCTCTTTATTGGTAGCGTCCCTTTGTTCAGACATGTCCCTCACTTGACTGCACCTATTAAAATAAAGTTACAGTGACATCACAAGTCTGGGATTAACCAGCAGAACCCCAAGACAAGTGAGTATAAAAATGCGATCACTGGCCATGAAGCAGCGCTGCAGATGTGTACATTAAGCATTGTTACCAAATTGGGCAAAAGTATTTTCACCACAAATTCGTGGCTTTAGCTACTAAAGGTAAAGCGTGTACTTTTACGACCGTTTTGTCGAGAACAGTAATGTAATGATCACATTTTGTAAAAGAATCTGTGTACAAAAATAAAATAAAACAGTACTGAAACAAATAAATATTGTTGGTGTTACTGTCTACGATGTAACTACGGTTGTTACAATCATCTTGGTCACCTCTAATGAAATAATTATTCATTCTTGTATCCTAATTGAAGCGTTACGAGAATTGCTGACAACGTACCTTGCTAGAAGCATTTCTGTTTCCGATTTTGTGCGTATTTTTGTACTTTTACTAGATGTTTTGGGTTTTATTGTAATGCCAGAAACATGTGAATTGACGAATTTTAATATAATTTCTAATATTACACAGTTTTGCCTCACAAGTTCATTTATAATGTGGATGATGCAAGAGAATGTAGTAAATCAGTGGGAGCATCGGCGGACTGAGAGGTTATTACTCAAGACTTTTTAAAGTACACATTTATTCTAAACTATTTTCTGGTTTTGGGTACCTATGGTTTCAATACAATAAACTAGGTATCAGAGTTTACAAAGAGGTATTTTCATGGTTTATAAGTTAGAATGTGGCTCTAAAATATAGGATAAAAATAATTAAACCGCGGTGGGGTTTCTGAAAGTTGTATAAATTTCACAATAGTCAAATTATGATGTTCGCTTGGATTCAGGTGGCATTGCTCAGAGCACCCAACTGCATGGAAATATTCACGAGTTGCATTAGTTATTATTCTGTCATAAAATTTACACTAGTAATCTACGTAAGCCTTAAAACTATATGCATTCACTGCTATGGGCTTGCAGTCATATATATATATATATATATATATATATATATATATATATATATATATATATACTTAACTTGATTAATCCGTCTAATACTATAGGCCTACATATAATATATTACTAAGTACTTCACTTGTGAGGGGATTCGGTGAATCAAAAACGTATTACGAAACTGGTTTTCATTCTTTTGTTTTCGTGTTTACTGAAAATAGTAGATAGCGCAAACGTTTCAATGCATTTCTTATCGTATTTAGTTCCCCATAAAAAATATTTTTGGCATATTAAATTCCACCTTCTTACCTAATCAACGATAAAAATTGACTTCGCCAGTTACTAGTCAACTTTCTAGTACGACAGTATTTTTCGTTATCTGCTGTATTGGAGGAAAACATAGGTCATGTAGCAAAATATATCAAGATATTTTTATTTACATTAAAAATTAACCATTAATAAATTGCTTTTATTGACAACGTTCACCATCCGTGTTTGCTGTTTGCAAATATAAAGCCCGTCGGCAGTTTTTAATTTGATGAATTGCTAATTATTTAGTATTGTACGGTTAGACAGGTGAAATTAAGTATATTAAATAATGAACTACCACACTCATTGTGTTATTAGCACAGCACATTAAATACATGTTACTATTTAGTTAACTAAATGTACAAATAGAAGCATTACCTTTATTTTCAAAGCGGTAATAGCAATACTATATTCGTATTAACATTCCGAGGAAGAAAGGAAAAAAAACAGCTTGTGCCGGTGTGCTTCGGTGAGCAAATTAATAAATGAAATGGAAGCAATAACATATTTATACATAAGTGTTTAAAATCGCCAAAAAATCCTGCTCAAAACAGCCGCGCATAACAGCAACAAAGTTGCAACATAAACAAACGAACAGGACAGCAAAGCATACAAAATAGAAGTGATGAACAGTAATAAACACTTGAGGAAGATTAAGCCATAAGCGAACAGCACAAAAGAATTAAAATAAAAAAAAATATTATGACTTGTAATTCAAAATAACCTTAGGGCCTACTACAATACTTTGAAAATCGTTAAAATTTCCAGAGGACTAGTTATAGATAGTAAGATGTTGATTTGTGGTTTGTTTCGTGATTATTATTCTTTTTCTAATTTTTAAATTTTTTTATATTTTAATTTATTGTTTAAACGTTTTCTTTTCAAATAAACAAGCAAGACAGTATGACATCATTTATAATAGGTTAATAGACATATCGTTTATACAAATAGATGAAATTATTTACTAAAATGTGTGCAAACGATAAAATTAATAAAAGGGGTACCCCGCACAATATGCATATATAGGAATGTTACTATTCAACAAATTTAAATTCGACAAAAGAAGAATAAGTATTGCAATTCTTTAAAAGAAAATTATATACCAGGACCGCGACGTGTGTCTTCAACAGAAAATAAATAATATAGCACCTTAAATCTTCATGAAAAAATAGGTTAATAAGAAATAAGATCCCGATGGTACGTAGCTATCCTGATGTCAAACGTAGTGGTGGTGAGTGAAACGGGAATCGGAGATGAACACACACAGTTGCCTCACTGGATGCTGTAGAATGGAGATGAATGCACACAGTTGCCTCACTGGATGCTGTAGAATGGAGATGAATGCACACAGTTGCCTCACTGGATGCTGTAGAATGGAGGTGAATGCACACAGCTGCCTCACTGGATGCTGTAGAATGGAGATGAATGCACACAGTTGCCTCACTGGATGCTGTAGAATGGAGATGAATGCACACAGTTGCCTCACTGGATGCTGTAGAATGGAGATGAATGCACACAG
>PNEQ01121427.1:0-19036 GCA_003012365.1 Medauroidea extradentata | reverse complement strand
CCCTTGTGGTTGCTCTTATGTAACAACTGATGTCTCCTTGGATCTCAATGCTCCCATCATCCCATCAGCAGGCCTATCATTGCCAGTGTGACCAGAATATTTTGACATCTACTCTTACTCTTGAAATATTAAACTTGAATAAATAAAATTAAAACAAAATAATACTTCAGCTTTAGGCCTTTCGGCTGACCGCGTCACACCGGCATGCACACATTAGTTCAGACGGATGGTTGTGACAGTTAATATTAAAGTTTCTCACAAGCATTCTAGTCTTTGTTGGTTGGAATGTCCTTCTTTATTGTTTGTCGCTCGTGGCTCGAACAAGATTGTATCTCAGGCATGCAGTTCATCATTAAACCCTAGTTGGCGTGCCATTGTTGCGATGTTCTATCTTTATAGCCCACGGTCTACAGCAATTAGTTTCAATGCAGTATGTATATGTATTTAGCTCTGCTTGATTGTCAGTGATCTGCTGATGTTAACTCTCAACATCTCGGGGGTTCTACCTTGTTCCTGTTGGCACAGTCAAATGAGCCAAGCCTGTGCCAATAACCATGAAGCACAGCTGCAGATGTGCACATAAGGCATTGAAATAAACTTTTGCAGAATTCTTTACACCAAAAATTGTGGGCTCTATCAATCATTATTTTGTTTTCTGTGGGAGTGGAGAGTAAAAAATTTGCAAGCACGATTTCAACCCGATAGATAGTCCTTGCTGTATTCTCCTGGTACGACAGGTATAAGGTGTGTGCAAATTTTGTTGTCCTGGCCTTAATTCTGCAAATTTTGCTGTCCCGGCCTTAATTCTGCACTTGTAGATTACACGCCCGTTAGTCTTGACATTACGTTGATAATTTATCTCTTAAGATTTTGATGATGTCGTCAATGGTTTTTTGCCCTAAGTTGTGACACTTTTTCCAACACGTGTAAATAACTTGTTTGAATCCAGAAACTCGTAGACGTCATGGCACTCAAGCTGAAGATGCCTGATGGTTATACTGTGACAGCGGACAAAAAATCCTTGGTGGGTTGCGCTCTGCACATCTACACTAGACCCCCGATTTTCGGTACCCCGGATATAATTAAGGTAGCGATTTTACGAATACTGTCTCAGGGACCCTCAAAACGTAACAAAATTCTATGACCAAAAAAATTGTAAGGAATTACATTGATAATGATTTTAAAATGTATTATTTATTTCACAGCTCTAATGAGTTGTGGAGTTGCAGTTATGTATTACGTTGTCGCGACTCTGGTGGAAAAGGGGTTGATTTTATGTTTCCTTCAGGGTTCAATGAGGTCTGAGCATGAGAGTTCCCTGAAGGGGAGGAGAGGCTGCTAAATGTCCCAAGGAAAGTGGTTTCCCAGGCAGTCGACACAACACAGTCTCTCAGCAGAGTAGGAAAAATTCTCACTTTTCATAAAGGGGGTAGGCATGTTGACCACTCACCATTTCTAGAAGAGCTCCCTTAGGAGGCAGCGTTTTCGGTCCGTCACAGTCTTCAGCTCGAAGTCGGCTTCCCTCTTCAGCTGCTGGATGCGGGGGTGTGATAATGGTGCTGGTTTTTCTGGAGTTTTTATCGGGCTAATTAATGGTAGCTGAAAGCGGTGGAGGTTTCTGAGGATGCGACTGATACGGTCTCGTTTACGTTTAGGCGGCTTGTTCTCGGTGTCTTTGTAATGACGACAAAGTTCTGACAGTGTTGTGGGCTTTTCGGATGTTCTCTGAGGTGGGGGAATTACTCCCACAGGTATCTCACTGTTACTTGCGATGGCCTGTCGGCACTTAGCTGCGGCTTCTGCCTTACGACCTTCTATCACTGCTCGTTCCTCAGGCATGATATTAAGTATTAGGCACTCTGAATCAGATATTAGTATTTAGAAATGAAACTATAAAATATGTTTTTAACTGTATATTGTTGTCCCTTGGTACACTTTTACAATCACTGACTTCACACACCGGTTAATACATTCGGCTTTTCACATACACAAGTCTTGATACACTACTGGTTTATAATATTCTTTATACTCGACTGCGTGGTCATTTATGCACGGAGCCCCGGAACTTCTCACGGACTTGGCTCTACTTCCGCATCCGGCGGTCACAGATATGCGCCTCGTAGCGACTCACGGTAGGGTGCGTTCCCTAATACTGCCCGCGCGGCTAGGGCGCTTCTCCTTCGAACTGCGCTTTCGGCACAAGAGTGGGTAAGACCAGGTTTCTGCTTCCTTCTCAAGACGCAACCTGTATAGAGGATGGGTAGGCGTGTGTAGGCTTTCTTTTCAGGTAGCAACCCACGGAAGGTAGGTATTGGAGAACAGGGAGGAGGGGGGGGGGGTTTCTGCTTCCTTCTCAAGAAGCAACCCTGGGGTTAAGCGGACGTCGGGTTTCCGCTTCCTTCTCAGGAAGTTACCCTTTCGATGTTAAGGGATGGTGCCTAGGCTTGCTCGGGGAGGAGGCCCGAGCCCTAGACTGACGATTTGGCTAGGCGACCGCCCGCCTTATATACCCCTGAGGTGGGCTTAAAGTACCATTAGTGGGTGGTGAAAATGGTTCGCCGCTGGAGATGAGGCCGTCTGTTGGCTAGCAGAGGCACCACTCCAACACCCACAAATCTCCCACACTCGCCAAAAATTTCATGACTATTTAAAACATTCCCACGGGGCCGTGAAAATGTGCGTGTTGCAAAAAGAAACAAACAAAACACAAGATAAACACACAGAATTAATAATATTACGTTTACAATAATTATATACACACTTTCTCTCTTAAAAGTTCATAATTTGCCGCCTGGTATTATTTGCATTGTGTCCATCTGTTTGTTTACATTGGTTATGGCGGGCGTGAATATATACATACAAAAACGGTAAATGTAAACATTTCTAAACCTTTAGTTTTATGTTTTACGGCAACACGGCTCACAATACTGGATTTAAATGACCCCTTGGGTAAAAATAAGGTAGGCCTAACTCTTACATATTACTAACATTAAGGGACCGAGCGAAAAATATATCTAAGCACCTTGCAGGGTGCGTCAACGTGACAAGTCAAAATATAAAAAATAAAACTAAAATAGTGGAAATCCGTTAAAAAAATGCTGCAACGACAGTTTGAAAACCACGTCGCCGCCGCTGCACCTGTGCCAAGGCCGGCCCACTCTGTCCGCCACTACGGCGTATTAGGATCTATATGGAGGCCGTACTATCAACACACTAGGCTTTTTCTCCACGTCTCCAATTCATATTTCTCTCGTCTCGTGCCGAATGTATTTACGTTCTTACACGAACCCCGCAAAGATAATAGCGTTAAATTATTTTGTTCTTTTCTGAGCTAACACAGTACGTACTTAAAACAATTAACGTGACGCATAATTTGCTTGAACAGTGCTTTACTGCGTATCTTAAAATGTGCATTCCACAAGCTACCTATCCACAAGTGTAGAAACATTTGTCTGCACCAAGGGTATGTCAAACTTTGGAAATAAATTAGACGTTTGTGTATTGAGTAATCCAGGAACTCCTAATTTATTTTTACATAATATACTGGCTGTGAGAGCAATTACTTGCAACGACTTATGCACGTAATTATCGACAATTTTTGGTAAGAACTTAAAAAAGTTGTGTTTTTGGCTGGTTGAAGTCGGTTAATGCTACAGTGCTGCTATCTATCCGCCATCTTGTGAACGTTCGTACACTTGCGCTATCTGTCCGCCACGCGCGCTATTTCTGACTACGTTCGCATACAATAGTTTGTGTCTTTGGTATCAAACATAGAGGGATTGTTTTGATGTTACTTTTAATTAATGCCATAGTTATATATAACAGTGCAATGAATAAATACATCCGCTTTATCCTTCTTGCTTTGATGAATAATTTACAAGGGCATTGTGCTGGCTAGTAATGAATGCCTAGTAGACGTGCACCAGTGCTTATTTGTTTTGGTGACAATGGTAGATTGTAGCTACCAATTTCATGTATTTTTTTTCTGAAGACCTCTGTCTATCAGTGGAAATTATTATTTTATTAATATATAGTCTAGTTTTCTGCATTAAAGGAAAAAAAAAACAGATTTTGTACTTGCGAGAAGGCACTCGGGTGCTCGGTTTTCTAATTTTTTGGGAGACAAGGGTTGGTCATATCTGCTGTTCAGCTGTGTTATTTTAATCGTAAGACATCTGCCTATTGATATAAATTTATATTTCAACTGTCACTTGCCTAATTTTTCCGTTAAACGCTACAGAAGTCGGTCTATTCGCTCGTGAGAGGGCACTCGGGAGCTCGGTTTTATAATTTTTTTGGTGACAAAGGATGGTCATATCTATTTTTCAGCGGTGTACATTTGATCGTAAGACATCTGCTTATTAATAGAAATTTATATTTCAACTATCACCTACTTAATTTTTCCGTTAATCGCTACAGAAGTCAGGCTTTTCGCTTGAGAAAAGACATTCGGAATCTCTGGTTTCTCATTTTTTTGGAGACAAGGGTCCTGTCGTATTTACTGCTCAGCTGTATGCTTTTGATTGTAAGACGTCCCACTACCGATATCTATTTATGTTTCTACTATTACATAAATTGATTTCTCGCAAAGTGCCATGGAAGTCGGGGTCCAACTAGAGACACTTTGCAAAAAGATGTATTTTAAAAATTTTTGGAGGAGGGAGGGGGCAAATAGGTCGCTATCGATTTTATGAAGATAGCGATTTTACGAACGTGATGAGAGGAACCGTGAGTATTCGTAAAATCGGGGGTCTGGTGTACATTGTTTCCCTACCACGCCATGACTGGAGGGGTGGTAACCCTGGCCAGCAGCATTAGCATTATCAGTAGATTTTCCCTGCCTCACCATGGCTAGAGGGGTGAAGGCACGTCATCACATCCGAAACAGTGCTACACAAACGTTTAGTTGTGTGCCCATGCACATCCTATCTTAGTCTCTAATTTTTTGACGTCCCTCAATTTAATTCTGCTATGAATTACCTGTTTAAATATATCTAAATCTGTGTGTTCCTTTACACGTCAGTGATGTTCTAGGCATTTTACGTGTCTGTATTACTAACGACTGCACATTTACATCTGAAACACTCATTGATTCAACCAAGACAATTTGTTGTACTGTGCTATAAAAGCTTTTATTACATCAGTTTATGTTTCTCTTGTACAATGTAATACAAACCACTACAATATTCTTTTTCAGTAATTTTGGTACCAGTTTATTTTCCACCCATGTAGAAAAATTTTCATAGTTCGTATTATCATGATAATCACCGGACTTCTGTCTGAATTAAAAAATATGCAACACATTTGGATCAAAGTCTTCACCACATGCCTGCGCAACAATCAGTCGCTGGACCGTTGAGAAGGGGGGACAGAGGCGGCCCTGATTAATTGCGGACCTATCCCAGTAGGTTTAGTAACACCAATTTCCCTTCTGATTAGCAGCAAGAATTTGCACTATGTGAAGCATTGACATAAGTTTCATCAACATAAAACTATTACTTGACGAGTCTTGCTATACTGTCTGCTCCAGATTTCGACCCCTCCAAATGGTTAAATTTGGCGTTTCAATAAAGATATTCCTTCTGAATTTGCTTCCCTGTATTAGCACGTTTTATAACAAAACCCAACCTTCTTAAACAATTTCAGTAAATATTCCCTACTGCAGTTCAATACATGTACAGTCATCTTGGAAAACCTAGTTTAACTTTTTTGAATGCCAGTTTTCCACTCAGTATAACATTCATATATTTTTATACGCATTGCATCGCACGTGAAATTGTTTACTTCAATTGATTCCTGTGATTTGTTTTCTTCACGTTAGATTTGACAGTTGACCTATGTTATTTAAAATATGAAGTTAACGCATGTTTGTTTGCTTGAAATGTTTGTTTACGGGAAGTTGTGTTTATATTTTTTATTTTTGTAACAGAAATAAACGAAAAACGTCACAGGACAGATCCTTCTGTAAACAGCGACATAGCAAATAGCAGGAACACAAAAATGGCTGAAACATTGGGTAACATAGTTGTCATTCCATCAAAAAATACCTGCAGACATTTGGTCGGTTTCGGTAAGTTTGTTAGACAGGTTAACTTGATTGGACCATATTTTCCACACCTGCTGAAAGGAACCGAATAAACGGGAGGAAATTTATAAAAACTGAGGAAAAAATTCAGTGTAAGGGGGGGGGGGGTGAAAATTGAATTAATTTTTGTAAATGGAAGGATATTATAAAATCTGACAAAGTAAAATATTGATAATTTTAACTATCATTTTTATTTGCAGTACTGTATTTATACGAGTATAATATCTGCACATAAAAACACTCCTGTATATGTATGTACAAAAGACAGAAGCACAAGTACTCATGTTTTAGTACTTGACAGATACACACACAAATTGGACAACACATAATTGCGGAAGCACGTATCGCGACGTTTCACTGCTTAGAGCAGCTTCCTCGGGCGAAGAGACAAGGCAGTCAGTCATGTCTCTATGCCAGATGAAGCTGCTCTAAGCGGCGAACTGTCGCGATACGTGCTTCCGCGATTATGTGTCGTCCTATTTTTGTGTGTATCTGTCAAGTACTAAAACGTGAGTACTTGTGCTTCTGTCTTTTGTACATACTGATAGCCTAGCGACTTCTTCCTTTCATTTACATTACTTCTGTAAATGTGTTAACATCATGTCTGAATCATCATGACAAAGAATTGTCATGTAAATAATTTTTATATATGTGAACCTTTCTAAAACATTTTCATAAATTATATAGACCTCAAGAGCATAAAAGTGGTTCTTTGTCTCGGGAGCATAGAAACGGTTGCTTGTCTCCTGTTTATAAAAGTGGTTCTTTTGTCTCGAGAGAATTAAAAAGAGTTGTTTGTCTCGGGAGCATAAAAGATGTTTGTCTCTTGAACATAAAAGTTGTTCTATGTCTTGGGAGCAAAAAAATATAACAGCCTCTGAAGTTATAGACTTTGTTTTTGGTAAAAAATGGGGCTGTTATACTCACATATGTACAGTATTCTAATAGGTACCAGGCCTACGTTGTAAAAATAAAAATTAATAATAAAGCAAAAGTCAGACCTTTTTGGTTAATCGTAACCATTTTGATAGTGTTACATAATTTTTTCACTGCTTTAAAATTTTCTCACTTGTAAAAATTTTTAATCACTTTTTTTACACCACTTCATAGTTTTGCCACCAAATTTTGTGTTAATTGTAATATTTACAATCATAGAAATTGGCAGTTTTTATAACCATTTTCGGGATCCTTAATAATTATGTTGAGGGTAGGATAGGACGAATCCAAAAAAAAATTTTGGTTCCGGTGCGATTCCAATTCTTATTTATCGATTCCCGGATTCAGTCCCCGGATCTGTTTTCAGTTTTGAAAATGTAAAATATAACTTTAATTTTTAGTAAAAGCTTACATCTTGAAGAAAATCATCTTATAATAAAACTTAAGTATTTATAGCTTTCAGATTTTGAAAACATGTACAGGTATACACATTTAAGTTCTAAAGGCACAACTATTCTTTTACCTTTCATCAACTTATAAAATAACCAAGAATAAATTGAGGCTTTGCAATAATTACACCAGCAAACTTAGCATCTAATTAGTGAACATGAAAATGGACCTAAATATCAGACATTTTACCATTAGATAAGCGAAATACGGTACGTTATATGGTGTGGTTAATAAACACACGCACACTCGTCACGCTAAGAATGCACCAGACAATGATGGCATTGGACTGCATGATTTACGCTTCTCTCAAATAGAGTAAGTAACATTCTAGAGACACTTCCGTTGCTTGCTGTTTGCTGTGTGTCGTGGTCATTTATTGTATGGTCCAGGGGATCGACGTTTAGCACATGTTTTGTGGCAGGGACTTGAACTTAACAGAATGTAATGCAAAAAATATGAAACTGAACTACCAAACACACTGTAGTGTATAAGAGAGGACCAAATAATACCGAAAGTTATTAAAGCATGTTTAAAAGTTTTTTTATTCAGTGAAGTAGGCCTACATCAAAGCATTCCGAAGTCCAAGGTAATGAATACATAATCACGGATTGGTTTATTATTCTTTAAGAATATTTTCCTTTTTCACTAAATCTATTGAATGGCAAAATAAAGCAAAACTACGAACTCGTGTAAAATTGTTTGTATGTACGCCGTAAAAATCAAGGTTAGGTGTGACGGAAACAGATAAAAAAAACAGATCCGACTAGTTCTAAGGGGCAGATTCAAGTCCAGTTTTTTATTATAAACCGGCAGAACCGAGGAGTCTATATCTGACCCGTCACTAGTAGCTGGTATATAAATGAAAGCTCAATTTGTTTCACTCAAAACTGTATAGCAGTGTATACTAGTGAACATTCGCAACTGGCTATAGGTGTTCAGACTTCTTTTCTGGACAACTCTGATTTGTTTGGCTATCTGATTCCACCTTGGCAAAAATTGCAGTTTTTTTTTTCTTTTCATTTTTCTTCCTCCTCCTTTCTAAAATTATGGGAAAATGATGTTTGTAACTAGACAGGAACTATTAACTTGCAAGAAAAAAAGATTTATCATCAGACAGGTGAATAAATTACTTTTAGTTACTTTTTTGTCGTGTTTTATAATTAACAGTGGCTATGTAAATCTCATTTTATTTTCTTGCAATGCTAGAATGTTACTGAGTAAGTAAGCAGTATGTAGTTTGTTCATTGCCAAGTTTGTTGTATAGTACTGTATTCAGTGGTAATGTTTATTTTCACAGAGACCAAAATAAGTACAAGGAAGCAGCAAATCTTCTCAATGATGCTCTTGCAATCAGGGAGAAGACTCTGGGAGAAAACCATCCAGCGGTAAGTGGTGTTGTACACATGAGTCACGATGAAATCACAGCAAGGCTTTTAGTGCTCTTCATTTTACAGTTGCTGGTGCACACTCTTGCATTAAGAAAAAAATAATTTTTATTGATTAATAAATGCATCAAAAGCTAACTCAGACCTTCCACCTCTCCCGCTTTTGGCGGGAGACTCCTGATTTTCCACCTGATCTCCCGCCCTCTTGATTAGTGATTAGTCGTTCTAATCTCCCAGTTTTTATTTTTTATACATATGTTTGTGGTTTTATCGTAAATTCTGTACATAAATAGTTATTACAGTGTTTGTATCATAGAACGAGACTATCCCGCACAGCGTATAAGTATTGTAGGTCTTACCGTAACATTAGCATTTTAGCTGCTTTCATCGCCAATAATTTTACAATATATCTGTTGCTAACATTGGTAGTTGCAATAATTTCTGCTAAAATTCTGAGATTTGTTTTTGTGCGCTATCATCATTGGTACTTGTTAGCCAATCAAAAATTATTTAGTTTGTCATCCAAGATGGCGTTATCAACATTGAAATCTTTATTGGCTGTGTTTACGTGTTTTTATTATTGGGCACAGTTGTGTATGCCTTGGCCTTGACTTTTTACTCTGTGTCTTTGTTCCACTTACTGTATTTAGTGAAACTTGTGTGATTGGCTTACGAGTTTTTAACAATACTAAAAAATCACGTTATATTAAGCTTAGCAGTGATAGGCCTACTAAGTAAAGAAGCATCTTGCAGTGTTAGACACTGGACTAGTATCTCGTGGGCGTATTTTATGTTCATTCAAAAATTATGCTGCTAATAAAAACAATGAGCTAAGTGAAGGGATGCAACTTAAGATGTTGAAGATTATATTTTTATGAACTTCTGGGCATTTTACTGTCAGAATGAGTCAATATGTTGTATTTTGTTTATTGTTTCATCATATTTCCGTTGCGCATGCTTGAAAGGGTGATGTTACGCATATAAATACAACGAAACAAACAAACCAAGGTAAATTATAGCGTAAAATAAGACCATTAATTTCGTGATACAATTAGAAAAGAGTTGGTATAACCACTGTAGTGTGTTTATCTACTTTGTCAGCATTTTATTGTGCTTATCAAGCTGGATTACTATTTAATAATGATGTTTCCAGAAAAGTGAAATGGCGAAAAATATGGTTGTGCTCGCTGTAAACGTTCGTAAAAAATGTGATGGAGAGTTTTGTGAAAGAAGTTCAGTCTGCATGCAGCAGAACTGTTTAAAGAAACCATAGGCCTAAATTCAGTGAAATGATACTGTCTTTAAAAAGTTATATGTTTTGATTATTTTGTGTAGGCCTAAGTGGACCTATGTTTTAAGTATAGGGTCAGGAACTTACTGACACTTAATTACTCGTACAGACATATTTTTGGGAACGTGGAAAGTTTTCAAATATGTTAGTAAAAAAATTAAAAAAGGTATGTAAATCTACTAACGTACAGTCGCAAGACTCACGGGAAATAATCTAGTATGTTGGGTTAGACTTTATAATCATAACTATGAATAGTAAGGACCCTTAAAAACTGTAAATATAATTTGCCAATTTCTGTGTTTAAAATTGTTAAAAACAAAATTTGGTAATAAAAACTATGAAGCTGTTTAAGAATTTGTTAAAAAGAGGTAAAAAATAATGTATGTGGTAGCAAAAACTTTGTTTATTACTATTGGAGTGATAATGTTTAACCAAACAGTGTTATTTTGCCTCGTTATCATTAATTTTTAACGTTTACAATTTACGTCTAGTACGTAACTCAATTCAATATTTTTTTTTTTTCATTTCCAGGCTGTTATAAATATCCTTCTTTTTGTTGAAACTGTTTATCCAAAGATTTTTTTTTTCCGGTTTTGGAGTTTTAAAAATTTCCTCCTTTCAGTACATGTACAAATTAAAATGTTTTATTACAAAAAATATATGGCTCAATGAAGATAATTTGTCTAGTGTACGTACCTAAACAGACAAGTATTTATTCACTGATGGAATAGCTAATAATTATGTTTCATGATGTTTTAGTGATTGAAATTTGTGTTCGTACTCTTTGCGACACAGACGAACTTCGCGATATAGCTGTTCACACAAGGATCTGTTTGGTGATGTTTTTTGTTTATTTCCGTTTTACAAAATTATAAATTCATCTCCAAAAATGCCGAACCAAAACATTAACTTGTAAACAAACGTATATTAAATCATAGAGAATGTATAGCAAATTGGTAGACTTCAAACTTTTGCTGCCGCTACTGTCGCTTGGCCGCCATCTTCTGGATATATCGAGATTGCGGTACTGCGTGATCATGACCATTTGTAAGTTGGTATGCTTCAGTTGCAAAATATGTTAAGGAATGAATATATCTGTGTGTGTATCTATGGCCACCATCCGTAAAATATAAATACTATTCAGTTATTTACATTGTTGAGTGCATGAAATAAACTTTGTGTTTTTCAGTTTATCCATTATTTAAAACTTTTAAATATTAGTGAAAATGGTTAAAATAAATTAAAATGGCACACACACCTAACTGTGATATTATAACTAAACAAAACCAGAAATATTTGAAATGAAAATGTACACATTTTGACGATTGTGCCTTAATTGATTTGCGACAAAACATCCAGGTAATGAAATGACGCTGAAATTCATGGGAAACTTATTAACTACGCCAAATTTCGCAGTATTTCATGAATTTCACGGGTCTCTATTTTTAGGAGGCCTTACAGATAATAACATTTGTTGGAAAAATAGTCTGAGAAATTTGAAATTTTGATCTGGGAGAGGCAGGGAAAAGTCAGGGAAATTATAATTACAGTTTTCAGTAGACACCCGTAGTGTATTAGACCATCATTATTGCGCAACTTTATGAAATTTACATTTGTCTTAAAATTAAAGTACGCTAGACCCCTGATTTTATGAACACTCGTGATAAGGTCCTATTTTGCCCCCTATTCTATCATAAAATTTTAATATGTACTTTTTCTGCTGGGTGTAACTTGTCAGGCCTCGATTTTCGTAATTTTTTGCAGGAAAATAAGGTATATAATAATCAAAATTTTAATTTGTATAAATAAACGGTAGATATGACCAACCCTTGTCCAAAAAAATTAGAAAACAGTGCACCAAGTGCTTTTTTGTGAGCACATAGTCAGACTTTTGTAGCATTTAACTGGAAAATAAGGCGAGTGGTAGTTGAAATATAAATTTTTGGAATAGACAAAAAACTTCCGGTTAAAAGCACACCTCTGAACAGCAGATATGACCGACCCTTGTTCCAAAAAATGGAAAAAACAGTGTGTTTCTAAGTGCCTTCTCGCAAGTTGAAAGTACATTTTATATTTTTTTTAAAAGAAAACAAAAATTATATACAGTACTAATAAAATAATAATTTATACAGATGAACAGAAGTCGTCAGAAAAAAAAATATGTGTGAAATCTACACTGTACCGTTGTCACCCTAATAAATTTTAATGAACTGGTGCGCATCTACGAGACATTAGTAGCCAGTACAGTGCACACTATTCGTCAGAGTAAGAAGGGAAAAGCAGATGTATTTATTTGTTTCACTGTTTTATATAACTTTGTTACTGACTACAGTATTGTGAAAACAATCCCTAGACATTGTATGACAAGTTGATTTGTTTAAAAAAAAAAGTATGGATGATTATACGTGGAAGTAGGAAGAAGTAAGTATGTAGCATAAAAGATGATCGATACCGTAACTATAGGACTCTTGACAAGATGGCAGGTAGGTAGCGCCACCACAGAATTTACCAACGTTCAACCAGAAAAATACACCATTTTGCAATATCCTTACTTAAAGTCGTCTAAAATTACATGTATAGGTGGTTGGAAGGAATCTCTATCAGAGCCAGTTTGTTGCGTAAAAGTAAATTACGATTTCTGAGAGTATGCAATGCACGAACATCTATAATTTATTTCCAAAAATTGACAAAGCCATGATGGCGTAAAAGTTTCTACATGTGGTTAAGTAGCATGATCATCCTTCTTTGTGGTGATGTGTAATGCAGATTTTATGAAACATGCTGTTCAGATTATACATGAAGTTAATGGTTATAGCTATATACGGTGTAAGAATGTACAGTTGTAAGAATGTAAACTGTAGTGATAGTGGTAATATTAATCTGTCAAGGTGATGTGGGAGAGATAGAAGACTTTGTGACATGGAGTAATACTATACTACATTTGAATGAGCACTGCACATGCACCGGAATGATGCATCTGTAGTACAGACCTCCATTTAGACCCTAATATATGAAGTAATGGCAGTGGGAGTGGGCTGGCTTGGTACAGGCGGCTGCTGCGTGCAATGCACTGTTTTCAAGCTATCACTGCCAAATTTTTGCCATTTTGGTATTGTTTGTGTGTTAAAACTTGCCAAGTAATAGTAACTGCAACTCACAATTTGTCGCAGTGAATTAGATAATATATTTTTAGACCATTTGCAATGTACAGTTGGAACTTGTTAATAAATACACCATTAATATAAAATACTTGATAATTCAAGTCACTGTTTCATCCCTTCAACTTTCATACAATTGTATAGGCTATTATGGTTTCTGTATCACGAAAAAATAGTAATATGAAATTCAAAGTAATTTTTAGTAGTGTTTGGGACCATTGAGAGAAAGTACGAATAAAAATAGTTATTTAATACAAACTTCTGAACTAATTCAAAGTATAGTGTATAGTTTATATATTGCATAAAAATGAACAAATTTTGTGCCCTGTAATATTTCTAAGCCATAAGAAACATTCCACAGATATATTTAAGTACATAAGTAAGTGAAGGGTGCTAACAATTTCATCAACTTCTCCACAGAGCTTGTAACTGTAGATTCCTTCCTGCAATAGGGCTGTTGTGTGTAAATTTAGATTTTGATCCATAGAATGTATGCTCTTGTCCATCCTGCATGGTGTGTGTTATCTATGATGCCGGTAGCAGTTATCTGTTTAATAAACATGCGTGGTTCAAGTTATATGCATAATTAAATTTTTTTAAAAAACAGGTTTTGTGTATGGAAATGATTAATGTGATATGTGTATTTGATTTGCTTTAGGTTAACTTCTTTTGGTTTGGTTTTGTGTACAGTATACATCATACATATTTAATAAATTTTTTGAGGTGCCATCAAAAATTAAATGAGCTAAATATTCAGGTCAACTAAAAATATTTGGAGAAGTGGATACAAATGAAAAAATTTAAACCCAAAACAATAAATTATTATTACACTCCTCTTTTGTCCTTTTCTGCCGACATTGCTATGAACGGCTGATAGAATTACAACTTTTTTTTAATAAATTGTGATGTGCTGTAAGAAATCCGTTCAAAACAAATTCTGTTCAATATAACATTTACTGTTTCTTTAATGCCATGATCTCTCGTTTATTTCAAACAATTGCAAATAACTCAAATATTTTTTTAACCAAATGCTTTGAAAAAATTTGAGACAGTGTACAGTCATACGATGCACAATTTTGCCAGGGCGTTTTTTTTTTTAAATAATGTACTGTTTGCAAGCAAAAATTATTTTGCTCCATTTTGGCTTATTTTCACAACAAAATGTGTACTATTTTGGGGACAGAATTTAAAAATTAGTTTGGTGTATTGCAACAGAAAAATTCATGTACAGAAGTTGATATGTAACTGTTAAAACTGCCAAAGTAATTTTTGATATATGTATTAATTTGCGTTGCAAAAAATATTTTCGAAAGGACTGCTAAACTAGAGAAAGGGGTAGGTTCTGACCTACATATTTACCTACACATAAACGGTTTTTTCATGTTAGGGTAACATTATTATTTTGTGCCACGTAAACACTTGTTACTGTATTTTTATGCTCATCTTTATTATGATGGTCAGTATATTTTAGATATCGTAGGAAACATTTTTTGAATTATTGAGTATTGATCGATTTCAGAACTAACAAATATATTTTCCACTTAAAAACTTAACTTTGTAAAGCTATTTTTAGACTTCGGATTTTCAGTGTTGTGTATAACCAAAATACTGTATGTAAATATTATTCTTATTACTTGCCTATTTTTGCAAAAGTCTCGTTAAAAACAAGTTTGTTTTTTATAAAGTGGCAAATTTTTTATTATTCAGGCTTGAATTAAGGAATTCTGACTGTAATTTCTTACAATTTTTTCACTGAGTTTTATGTTTTTTTTAGGGTTTCTGAGGGTGTATTAATAAAATAGCTACCTTCGTTTAGTTTAGGGTTTGTAAAATCGGGGGCCTAGTGTACAGTAGAACCCTGTTATAATGATTCCGGTTATAACAATTTCCTACTTGTAACTCCTTTTTCTGTGGTCTCGTAATTTTGATATTATGAAATTTGTATAAGTATCCCATATGGTGCCTTGCAATGTTTCTTTATTTCGTGTATATAACATCATTGAATAAGGAAATGGGAAACTAAAATGTGTTTTATGTTTTCTAATAGCAGATCTAGGCAAAGCACTATATCTTAATCTGTTTAAAAATGCAGACACAACTGTTGTTTATGAAATATCTGTGTTTTGAAGGATATAGTCATTTAATTAATATTGTAGTGTAGTCACAACACTTAAAACAAAACGAAGCTGATGCCTAGCAAGTCTTGTGGAAATTGTCCTCTGCCAAACTGGTTTACAAAAATTTTGATTGGGTATTGTTTTAACGTGAAGTCGAATACTTCACCCACTGAGTGACTGTAAAGAACCTCTATAGACTTTGTACATTTTACGTGTTTTGTTGTCATTGGTGGCTAACTTTTGCATTTCAGTAATAGTGGTTTTCAGATGTATTCATGATATTTGAAAGTTAACTAATCCATAATTTTGTGAACTAATTGTTTTTTTATCAGTGTCTACATGTGTGACAAGTGTAGACTATTCTCCTAGCTGAGAAATTAGATTTTATCACATACGTAGGTAGAAACTTTAACCATGCTCATGATAGCCAAAGACTTACGAATATCTGTCAACTGTGTATGAGAAGACTAATAATATAATGCTTCCCAAAATTATTTATTTCATATGAGTGAATGTTTTAATAATTGCTTTCCTTACGTAACTAAATTACCTGTTGTTCTTTCAAAAAAGTTGTCAACAAAGTTATACTGTTTACTTTAGTTTGAAAGTACAGTTATTAAATTAGAAGCTGCACACAACATATGTTATATTATCATTTAAATTATGTAGTATGTACCTATAGCATAACAATACTGTAATTGTGTAGGCTGAAGAATAAAGTGACATTTTTGTCAGTTGCTTAGCAAACATCTGACACACACGTGAATATTTGTTGAAATGAAAAGACTTCATGATATGGCTTTTAGGTACCAATTTTCATAGGGAAACAAAAATGAAAGTACAATTTAACTATTAAGCTACTGATGTGAGGGCACACAAGGTCTGTTGAGTAAAATTCACATTTTAGCATTTTTGTATTTATTCCCTGCATAGGGTGTAGAAAAATACTACTCTCTTTAACAGCACGACAGCAGTATACGAAAGTCAGATTATTGTTGTACGGCCTTGTACACTGCACAGTAAGGGTTGAAATATTCACTCTAGTCGGGCTTAGCTGTGGTTGCCACTCAGGTGTGGCCGAGTTACCTGTGCGTGAGAGAGGCGCTTGACAACTGCTCCTGTCCACTACTGCTTCTTTGGTCTCCAAGAGAGTAAACCACAAAATACTTATTTTCCATTATTGTTTCAATATACTAAATATTCACGAGGTTTGTATTATTTTGAGTATTACTTTTTCTTATCCTGCTTGATTAAATGAGTGATTTTAAACAGTTGTGATAAGAAGGAAGTGCTGTATTGTGATGTTAAGGGTGGATGTGTGTGTGTGTTGTAGGTAGCGGCCACGTTGAACAACCTGGCAGTCCTATACGGCAAGCGA
This sequence comes from Medauroidea extradentata, assembly GCA_003012365.1. Lineage (NCBI taxonomy): Eukaryota > Metazoa > Arthropoda > Insecta > Phasmatodea > Phasmatidae > Medauroidea > Medauroidea extradentata. The sequence goes on along the minus strand of PNEQ01121427.1, from coordinate 2,236 downwards.
GGCAAGTACAAGGAGGCAGAGCCGCTGTGTAAGAGAGCGCTTGAGATCAGGGAGAAGGTTCTGGGCAAGGATCACCCTGATGTGGCCAAGCAGCTCAACAATCTGGCCCTCCTCTGTCAGAACCAGGTACACACTCAGTATGCATTCTAGCTGCCTCCCTCCCTACTTTCTACTGCATTGCTTCAAAAAGATGAAGTGTCTTTTATTCCTCGTAATTACAATTTGTTATTAATGCAACTACTGATTCAGTGGTGATCTAATTGTTCTGCGAACTCATCAGTTTATCAAAGTTTTCTGTGTGATAATAGGAGCTAGTTATTAATTTACAAGTCATGGACTGGTTCAAGTAGATTCTTGAAGAAGCTACAATGAACATAAGGGATATGAACATGTTAGTATAGATTAGTTTTATCGTAGTTTACTTTAAATGCCAACATATGTGGTTATACAGTATGGACTAACCCAACTGCTATTCAATCAAACAATAATGTTGATGTACAGGTGGTTCACAATAATGTTATCTTGTTTGAATACCAGTGTGCCTTGAATAACTATAACAATTAATAAATAAAATTTATTATGACCTCATACGTTAACATACGTACTAGTATGACGCACACCAACTGTTATTTAGTTTACATTATTTTTACTGAAATGTGGTAGTAAAGTACAAATTATCTGGAAGAAAAAAAGAATCTGTTTTCATAAATGGCTCTCTTCATCCCACACCATCTACAGTAATGACGTGTTTGAATTACTCTGAAACCTGCCATTTTGCACCAGCAGTGCCTCACTCATAACCAAATGTAGCACACATTCCCTCCTTCCCTAACCACCCCTTTTCCTGCAAAATATTCAGTGTTTATAATTTAGGCAATCAGAGGCTATAATTATTCCGTGGTATTGGTTCATAATCTAAATGATTACTAAATATGTTTTAAATGTTGCTATTTTAATTTGGAGTTTAGTAATGATACAAACAAGTGTTAATTAATAATAATTAATTGACCCACAGCATGTAAATGTAACTTTACTGACAAGTTAAATGAATGTTAAAGGTTCACTTTCAGTGTTAATTAACTGTGCCAGAATATGACCTTAAAACTTGTCAAAGTGGAGAGCCTCTTTCCCATTTGACTCGTGTAGCTGGTGGCACTGGAAACCAAGCAGCAAGTTCTTGGCGGGTCTGTAGGTGACATTTCCGTACATGTACAGAACTAGCAGCATTGTCATAACTGCACCTCGGAAAAACTTTTTCAACTGTATGGTTTCTCAGGCCTATATATTTTAAGATATTGTGTAAATCAGTCCTTGAGTACTGAAGGAAACTAAAAATATGCTTCAAGCACTGTGTTATTTAAATGATTATTACGGAATAAATAAAAACAATAATTAAGTGCACACAGACTATTAGTATATGCAGACAATTGTATTGCTATAATGAGGTTGACCAGTACTTAAATATGACACAAGAACCAGAGATATAAAAATGTTTCTTCAAAACTTCATATTCACGGTCTAATTCTTTGGATTTCTCGTCATGGAGAAGGTTAAGAAACTTAACTTTATTTAGTAATGGTTGTAGTTTGAGGGCAGTTGTGGTTTCTTTTCCTGGCATTTATTTCCGGATGTGCAGGAATTAGAGTACACCTTTTTTGACCACAGTTTCAACTGTACACAATTTTTTTTTTCTAAGAATTTCTTTAAATGCTGTACAAATATTCTTTTCAACACTGTTTTCCTTCATGTACTTTGTTACTTGCTGAGCCGAATGCAACAGATTGTTTAAAGCAGATGTGCTGGTAAAGTCATTCTACCTAAAAATGTTAACAGTACAGTTAAACCCTGTTAACACATTTATTACCGCGCGTCGCGTTTGCGACGCTCTAAAATACGTTTGATGGTACCGCGCGTCGCATTTGCGACGATCGCGCACGACCGGCTTTGTTCTATGACCACGTGAGCAAGAATCGATCCTATCGCGATGTGATGTGTTCAGACGATAGACGGTATTTCGAGCTATCGATTCCCATCTCACGTGCATAAAATGGTTGCTTTCAGCGGCAACAAATGAGCATCGAAAATCATCATATTTGTAGGTTATGCATCATGGCGTCGGGCGGAAAACGTAAAGTACGCAATCGCGCAGAAACTCAAAGATTCGACATTTTTGACAGTTCCGGCGACGAAAATGACGATACAGACGTTAGCAGCGATCATTCTGAATTTCACTACG
>PNEQ01121426.1:0-19036 GCA_003012365.1 Medauroidea extradentata | reverse complement strand
AAGAAGGTCAACTGGTGTGGTTGTACAACCCTCAGAGAAAGAAGGGGTATTGTCCCAAGCTGCAGAAGAATTGGGAAGGCCCTTATGAAATAGTGAAGAAGATCAATGATGATGTATTTCGGATTGTTCGTCGAGGCTCTCGGGCGAGAGGACCTAAAGTTGTACACATCGACAGATTGGCCCTCTACGATGGACCTGAATCTGCTGTGTCTGTTCGGGACGAACAGACTTAAGGAGTGGGCAGTGTTGCGTGCCATGTACCTGGAGGCCAGTGGTCGGCGGCTGTTTGGTAACACCTTGAGGGCTGGCCGATGATTCAAAGCCCGGGTGGCTCATAGTGGGAATCCCGCCGAAACTACGTCATAGATACCTGTCCCAACTGCATCTTAACCCTTCGAGGGCGGCCGATGTGACTACAAGCACATCCGAAACATGATGAAATATCTATTTTTAGACCCCTGTAATGCGGGGAACACCTGACTGTCTGGGCTAGTATAAAAGCACAGAATCGGCACATTTGAGGGGAGTTCGCTATTGGTAGTGCTAGAGGAAGGTGCTATGCCTGTGGAGAGAGACTGGTGAAGACATCTTGGTGACGTCAAAGTCTACTGTGAGGCGGCAGGGGGCTACCTTCGGAGCAGTGTTTGGCGATACAAGAGGACTGCTGCGGTGGGCTGACAGGCGAAGAGGAGGTGCGCGACGGGAGTCAAACAGAAGACCTCAAGAGTGAAGACAGCGGTGCACTCGGGGTGCTGCGCAGCATATCGTGAGCCATCACCACTTCGGACAGATAAGGTTTTACATTGTCATTATTAGAAATACTGTTGATTGGTTATATGACTGAATTTTATTGTGATTTATAGTGTTTAATTAATTGATGGTAGACTTTTCTTGTGCTTTAATTGTCAAAGTTAATTAACGTGTCTGTGACACAGGAGTAATTGTGTGCATAACTAATTGTATTGTGAGAGTTCTAGTTGATTACTGTTTTGTGTATTTCGTAGCTTTGTGAGCTATTAAATCCAGTACCTAATTTAACTCTTTTATTTGTAATTATAAGACCTCTATCCCAAAGAACTCATGGGAATTGCCCACATATAAAGTTTATGTCTCAAACTTGTAACAATATATTCAATGATTTGTCTTGGAAACTCCTTAAACAGCATTAACTGGGAACATAATAAAATAAATTCTCACTCCCATACTCCTTAGTTTATGGTTAGGTGTGTGTGTCTCTCTCTCCCTCTCCCTCTTTCTCTCCATCTTCACCTTCAATTTTTCTATGCCTCCTGGTAATAACAAGGCAGACAGGATACTGTTAGCACAGACATATCGAGAACACCGTCATGCCATCTGCCAACAAGAAAAGATACCAGAAAGAAGCCGAAGCAGCTGCTCGCCTAGGGGAGATCTTCCATAAAAGTCTTGCTGCCAGAGCAGACGTCCACTCTGCTGCCAGGCAACATTTTCAAGCCCCACAACCACCCACACTGCCGAAGCCAAGCAATTCCTGTTCCTCCCCATCCCACAAAGGGATGCGGCAGTTAACTTCTCCAGCACAAAGATCACTCAACCACAGACTTCCTGTGGTACGATTGGCCCATCTCAAAACCAGTTTACAATGGCAACAACATACGTCGGCATCCAGCATCGACATTTTGAGTATGTCTCATGTGCACATCAGTTCACTTAATTCTGTGACTTTTTATGAAAATTATCTGAGAAAATTTCAATGATATTCATCATACTCCTGTGTGTGCTAGGTATTCATTTTGAAAAATACACTTTCAAGTGTTATCGCCGCCGGCCATGTGTACAAAGACATTTGATTACATTATTATTTCACAAGGCACAATCCCGCCAGCCGTGTTGTTTTATGCTGACGTGCAATAAAAACGGCATTAAATAGGCACAAGACTCGGGTTTTAAGGAAGCTGATTTTAAGTATCAGTGAACTGCAAAGGATTACACTTTTTGGAATTATGTATATTCACACTGTAATATAAATGTTTTAGTTTTCACGAGTTTATTAGCAGTTTTCAGAATTTTTACAAGTGTACATACATACTTTTTGCATTTTCATGTGAAATTCACACAAATTTTCGTGAAATTCACGATTGCGAAAAATTCTATGCCCCACCAATTTGGTTACACCCACTATGACTCTGAAACAGGGAGAAACTACTTACAATTTTAAAATCATATTTGATTAATTAATCATTATTTTTCAAATGTAATTGAATTATAAGTCTATCGCAAGATAATGTAGTTCACTAGAGATGTTTTTAAATGAGTGTTTATAAAGAACCAAAACAAACTAAAACCCAGTAATTTCAACATGGTTTGTGATGTCTAATCTTAAATTGTGTGAAATAGCACTCTATTGTGAAGCGAATGGCTACACTGGAGATGCATATATTTTTTTTTACTAAGCACAGTTAATTGAATTCTTTAATTTTCATTTTTCATTGCGAGGATTAAGGTTCCTGACGGCATGCCAGTATGCACTAAACGGCCTCAAGGGTGATAAGGCAGGTAGAACCCAAGTTACCCATGTAGGTTTAAGTAGTGATTTTTTCTTACAGCCCTTACAAAGTTTTTTTTTTGTTACTATTGATGCTGCCCAGCTGGCCAGTATTTGTTGCTCGTCCTTTGAAGGGACACGATGTGCGCGGAGTATCTCTGCCTGTGGCGGCCATTTCGAGGCAAAGGCACCCACGTGGCAGAGTGGGTCAGGTCCGACGGGGATAACTTTGTAACGTCGAGCGGCAACATTAAAGAGGAGTGTGAACTGCTAAAAAGATTAATGATCTCGGTTTAGTGTTTTTCTTGGTTGTTTCATGGCCGCCAACACCACAATTTTTCTGGTCACGTAGTCGTGATAAATTGCCACTGATGGGAACTATTTGTCAGCCTAAGTAAATTTTTGTTTGAACTGCTGATCGCTTTAAAATATAGTACTAAAAGAAGAAAATTTTTTTACGAACACCTTGTGTGTGTGTTTTTTTTGTTATGGACGGCGGCCAAACCCAATCAGTCCGAGTTTAAAAGTCTCAGTTCTACTGCTGACCAGCACAGCTAGCTGGATAAAACTCTACTATATTTATTTTTTAAATTTTTTAAAATTTATTTGGTGTATTATAAACAGTACCACCACACTATGGACTGAACGTTCATTGAATAGAAAAGGCTTGAAGTTTTACGTATTGGGTTGGCTAAATTAATGTTCAAATCAGTCTGAAACTAAAGACACCATGAAACGACGGACTCAAAATTATTTCAGTAAATTTTTCACAATAGCAGAAATATGACAACAGAAGACATTTTCGTTTTGTGCAGTAAATTATGGATTTTTTCATCACTAGTAAGATTATAATTTAATATTAGTTTACCTAATAGTACTACTATCACAGATCTGTAAATTTTGTGTTTAAAATACCGTACTCTACACTAAATTTACACACAATCTTCCTTCTCAGAGTATAGTAGTTTAGGTGTCTATAACTGAAGTTACCTACGCGGCAAGTTTTGTTAAGTACAAATTAATTTTTCTACATAAAAAATAACTGAAAAAAAAAATTAACACACCAATAAAACATAAAATTTATTATATAAATATCACAAATATTATAACAAATTTACTATACAATATTCTTACATATCGCATGTTAAATGCTGACAAACTTTGTGCTTAAACAAAGAAATAACAACATACTATCACTTAATAGTACCTTAATTCAATAATCATGTCTACTTGTATATGACAAAATATTTTCCATTCTCAAAACAAATAAAATACTCTATTTTGCATTCTTATTGACACATGCAATAACATCTATGAAAAAGTCTCTTAAAGTTGTATACAAACTTTCTACCAGTGTTCTCAACTACAGCCACAGTAGCAGTCATTTTCAACTGAAGCTTATTGTTCCAAATGGCAAAAATACAATTCATCATTAAGTACATACTTCAAAAAACATGGTTTTGGCCAACGAATAGTACACTACAAGCTCCTACAGTACCCAAAGTCTGCTGTGAATCTTGTTATGGCTTACTTAACCTCAAACTTACGTTCGAAACATTTACATTTTTGAGATTTCTCTGCACCTGAAATCACGTACAAGCAAAGGAACATGGCAGACACTTTCTCTTCCAAACAATTGCAAAGCAGACATTCCATTAAACATTTAACTTAAACAGCATTTATCTGGCAATTATAAAGGTCACATTCAGATATGATTCGCCCACAAGGGAGTGAAAATAACTCCCCAGTTATACTAATGCCCACAACACCTCCACTGCAATATGCAAACTGTAAAACATTTTTTTTACCTTTTTCAGAATACCACAACACAGCAACTATTTTATCCTTACAGCAATTAAACTTATAAATTAATTATTACTAACACAATGTTGTGAATTCCAATATCGTAATTTACTTGCTCTGAGTGGTAGTTTAATCACAAAGATATTTATTCCAAAGAAGAAATATCTACAAATTTTGAACTGCTTCTATAGTTGTATAAAACATTTTATGTAAAATAATGGATACAGAAAAACAAATAGCTTACGTAATATCGTAAAATGAAAACCATAAATTTGTCCACAACTTAAAAGTACATATACAAAGTTGTGACCAAATCAGCCAAAAGACAGCCACTGTACAACCAAGTATTAGCAGATGACAGAAGTTTATGAACATAAATTAAGTGTTGCAAATTGGAACTGAAATTTGTAGATGTAGCCAAACCTGTATTAAAACTGTTTTACAGTAGAATAATGAATTTTTGGAATAATTTAAATTGGCATGTGTTGCCAGAATATTGGTTTTGTGTATTTTAATAATGGGAAACCTTTAACTAAGAAGTATAGTACACAGTTACTTGCTTTAACACTTGCACAGTAGGCTATGTATGTCACATTAATTTATGTCAAAAACTTCGGAGAACTTCTGTGCTGGGGTTAAAGGAAAGAATGATTACAGTAAGAATACAATCAAATACAGTATTTAAAAAAGGTGCTAGTTAATTTATGGGGCCCTATAAACTGATTGACTGTCATTTCAATGTGGTCCCTGTTTTACGTGACAATAATTCATGCAGTACTCAAACAACTTTTCACTACAGTGTACTGATCCAGACAAGAAGTTAAATTTAGAACCACTGGTTTTACTCATGTTTTAATTACATATTCATATTGACTGAAACCAAGTAAAACTTGTTTAATTTCATATTTGTCAGATGCATGAAACTACAGTACTATAAAAAATTAATGTCAGTTTTGAAACAAATTTTATTTTATAGACAATTATGTGTGGGTTACGTATGAAAGGATGTTTGTCTAAACTCTCTTCTGTAATATTCTGTGGTTTTCCATCTATAGTTTTCTAAATTAACAATATTCCTACTTTCTACAAAACTGCTATATATTTTTTCTGTTTACAATAGGGATTACAGTTTTTAGATATAAATGTTACACTGGAATTACTCTATAGTGACAGATAAATTTAACTGATTATGACAAAGGCATCACTACGGTAATTTCACTTTTTTTTATAATTTGATTACTTTTGCATCAAAAACTGCCACATAAAACTTACTGCAACCTATTCTCATGTTTCATTTTCAAAACATTAATTTACCTAGTATAACTTTCTGCAGTTTTGGAGACCTCATAGTGTACTTCTATTAAATTTTTTGTGACCTATTGCATGTGCATGCATGTATGTATAATGTACGAAAATGTTGTGAAGTACGGTAACTATACAATTTCCACTGATTCTTTTTTAGAGTTCAAAATACGTACTAGTTTCGTGTTGAATTGTGCATCAACTTTTTTCTATTTAACCGGTTTTGTTATCTTGTGTACAGCTCAACCATCACATGATATCTAAATAAAATTTGCTCTTATATTTAAAGGTTCAAGACAATTACACGTAGTGTATGTTTTTGAACATATTACCTGATGTTACAAACAGCTCAAACTATTCAGTGTCTACATTAGAAATTCTTGTACTGTAACTTAAGCATTGCTTATTGTGTCAAAATTTACTATTCCAAGTCTAATTCTTCCTCAAACAACAAGATTACCTTTCACTAACAGTTCTTAGAGGGTAAATGAGAAGTTAAGGTAAGAACCTTTTCTGAAAATTACAATTTCGAACCATAGAATACACATTAAAACATGAGTAAAAAAACTGTGATCATAAGAGTGTTTGACAGCAATGTTTGTCACAAGGTGAGATTACAAACATGGAAGTTATAAGTGACCCTAATATATATTGGTGGAAGAGAGAGAAGATAATTTTACCACCATCTTCACTACGACCAGAGCTTGATTTTAAGACCTGTCCACCTGTCCGGGACATGAAAAAATATGTACAAAGTATGTGTGCCTGGCACCTGTCTGGTAGACAGGAAGTTAATAAAGCCATTTTTGCATATGCTTCCCAGCCAAATATGCATTATCAATCCAGTTCTGAAATTTAATTTTATACTCATAACAACAAAGCAACCAACAATATATTATTCAACAAACTTAAGTGAGGTAAAAAAAACGCAACGTTGACCATCAGCGGACATGGTAACTTGATGGCGGACAGGAAAATGTTTTAAGCCACCTTTTCATTCCTGTGTTTTTAAAATCTAAAACACAGAACAACATACTAAGATGGGTTGAGGGTCATACAGTGTTTCCAGTCGACTGAAGTGTGTGAATGAACAATGACAACTCCACTACACTTTGCAGACACAAGTCAATTACAGTTCAAAATTTTCAAGCTTGAAATAAAGAAACTACATGTGTCACATTACTGAAACTACACTAAATATTCAATAAGAGACTTCCAAGACCTATGAACATGTACAGTGAAATATCAGTACAAAGTTCTTCAGTTTAAATAAATTACTTTTCATTATAAAGTAGATGTAATGAAACCCCTACAGAGAGTTTTTCATTTAATAACTTGTTCTGAAAAGAGGATGTCCCTGAAAAAACTTTTAAAGCTCTTCCTCCCGTTGTAGGGGATGTGAAGATGAGTGAAATTATATACTACACTTAGGGTCGCAGAAGCTGGGAAGTACCCATAGTGACTCACAATTTATGGTTTTGAGGGTCCCAAATTGCGTTAAAATAGCATTGATATAGCAACCACTACAAATAAGGGTGACTAAGGTGATTATGGAGCTGGCAGGGAATGAAAGGACAGAGGAAACTGCAGTTCCCTGTTATATCCTGTGTATCTTTGGTATCACCGCATACGAGTCCAACATGTAAGATCCTAGAAGAGACCCCGACCAGAAATAATCTCGGGGCGATTAGACCATTTCTGCTCACCACAATGTTAGCATGAACCGCTTTACATGTTATTTGACTTGCTACTGTGATCTTTTGTTATTTCTACGCATATTGTGACCATTAAAGATCACAATTTGTGAGTCAATTTACGGGTACTTCCCAACCTCTGCAACTATAAGTGTAATGTATCATTTTACTTGTCTTCACATTCCCTACAACATTACAAAGATCTTTCAATGTTATTCAGGGACACCCTGCATTATATTTTCAGTATTAAGTGTAAAATGTTCAGTTCCCTTCATGTACTTTGCAATGAGATTTCACTGTACTTTCAAATTATTTCCAATTACCATGCTCCTAAACATTAACAATGAATGCTGAACAGTACCAAAACACAGGCTTCACATATTTTTACTACACAAAATGTTGTAAACATCAATACATTGAACACTATAATTAGAATGACGCAGAATAAACGACAGTCAATTTATTCAATAGCAGTCTGGCACCCACTTTTTCTATTATCCTCTTTTCAGCAGAGTTGAAAAACTTTTCTGCAGCATTCAAGACCACACCAAGCATCAACATGACCATTACGATGGCATTTCAAACGGCCTAATATCTATAAATAACATTCAATACAAAATTTAAAAAAAATTACATACGACTTTAAACATTAAAACATGGTTATATACAAAATGAAAGACTCATATTGTGAATATCTTTTTTTTGGCACACAAAAAACAAATACCCTAAAAATAATTTATAAAATCCAGCAAAACAATGAAATATTGACTTACAATCTGATGTTACATAAAAAGAAAGTAGTAAAGGGAGAGTCCATAAATGCTTACTACAAAGATATAAGATAAGAATAATCCACTAAGCAACACATCGCAAGATAAGAGTGGTTTTAAAAATGCTCGCTGCAACATGTTATGTCTGGACTTATGCACTGTGCAGCAGGAAACTTTACTTAGGACAGAATGTTCACACTTGACTGCTGATGCTAACAAGTACAGCGACCCTCCTATGGCTCAACGCTGTCACAACTTGCAAATGAAAGAAGCAGTCTTCTTTCAAGATTACAGCTAAGATACAGAAGTTGTCATACATAGCATCCTTCAATCACAGAAAATATTTTAAGAAGGTATTCTGCTTTAAGTTCAAATGCTTGCATATGCTATACCTATGTGTTTTGTATGAAATGATTGTTTTCAAACATTTTCCTTGATAATAACTATACATTTTCTAATCCCTTAATAAACTATTTTTTTTCTACAGAATTGACCATAGTAAAATAGCATTCTTTTAATTTGTACCTAGAAAACATTTACAGGTAATAAACTCAAACCAGTTTTGCACATGATATTTCTAAAACAGCAACACGTCTATCAGCACCAAATTTCAACAGTCCATTATCTGAGAACTAAAAGAGGGTAATAACAATCCGACATTTAAAATTTACGACAAATCAGAGTCATACATACCCTAGAAACCCATTGCAACACAGATGTTGGGAGAGACAATTCCGACTACCATTATAGCATATCTGTGGAATTCTGGTCGTTATTAATTATTCATTCAGGAGATAGACATAAAATATGAAGGAATATATGAAGTAATGGCCCATGGTATTACTGGCTCTGTGTTCTAAAAGTAAGTGAATGCACAAAGTTTGATTACACTGATGTTTACTTCAAATGTAACTTTTTTTTTTATAAATACCATATTTATTCTATTGTAAGCCGACCTTTTTTACCGTTTCAAAGCGTCAAAAATCCCAACTCGGCTAGCAACCGGGCTGAACCATTTTACATATAGTTTTGACTAAATAAACATAAATACGTTTATAAAACAGGTAGTACACTTTCATCAGTACCGATACGAACGTAAATGTGAACCTAATTCATAAAAACATGCAAATTGCTAGACGGAGTGTGATCTCTTGCAATATCACGGCCGGCTGACAGGTGACATCACCGCGCCAGCCGAACCCTTGGGCTCGAGCGTGCCAGTCTGGCAGTGTAGTCGCCGGCGTCCTGCGGTACACCAGTGCAGCCAGTCCGCTACAGTACCGCTACCGCTGTACAGTAGAGCCCCGATTTAATGAACTCGGGAATAACGAAAACAGCAATTTAACAAAAGGATTTTTAGTAACTATCAAAAAATTACCAAAAATGTATGAAATAACTAAGTAACTTTGATGAAATAAAATAATATAAAGTGCAGTGTAAGTCTATTAAAAATACGTTTACTGGCTGCAGTATATTAATTTTTCTCTATAAATAGTGTTAGAAACCATTCGTCAATAAAAAAAAAAAGTTAAAATCCATTGAAAACTTTGGGTGCGGGAGTAATATTGAGCTAAGCTCGCGTGGCCGAGCAAAGGCAGCTGGTAAGTGAACGAGCATCCAGATACCCAGTCCACATAGCACGGCAGCGGACAGCACGGGTACTAATTCCCAGATAATGCTTCGCGTCTCCATCAGAATGTGCTTTATCTATTAATTCATTTAGCGATAGAATTCAGTGGTGTCCAGTGTGAATATTTTCTGTCACGTCACGTGATAAAACCAGCATATCTATAAAAAAATATGTTGTTATATTATTTACGCACACTTTTTACAACGAATTAATTAACGTAAACAATATTTTTCGCAGATGCTAAAAAACGTTTGAGTGCAAAGTCTGTTTAGCGAGCAGCAACCAGATTTGTTTCATGAGCGCGGCGGCCTGTAAGTTGATATGGCAGCCGTTGCACGTATTTATTATTTTACAGTTATCTTGCAAACTTTTACTGCCGTTTTCATTGCTTTACTTTTTAATGGAAATTTGCTAAATTTTCTTGGAGGAGCGGGAGGGAGGGAGGGGGGGGGAGAGAGAGAGAGAGAGAATGAAAAAGATGACTCGGCGGTGGTTATCATCACTTCTCACTTGTTGATGTGTGCGAGCGGGCGGCCTAACTCACCAGGCGCACAATCAACGAGTGTTAACACTGGCAGTTTCTAAAGTTTTTTTGCCGAACTTTTTTCTTTTACGGCTGTGGCTTACCTACATACTGATGGTAATTGCAGTATGTTATTGCTGTGGGCTATCATACTTTCTTAAAATTACCTCCATTTCCGACAATACACGCCAGAGGATTTAATAGTTTTTTTTAAGTGGTGAAGGGTGGGGGGTTAAAAAAAAATATTGGATTTAACGAAACATTGATTTAGAGTAAACATTTTCGGGTCCCAAGGCATTTCGTTAAATCGGGGTTCTACTGTATTTGCTGCTTGTACCTATTTACGTAATACGTGGTTGCTGAGTTTCGAAGTAAAGAGAAGACGTTATACACCCGAGATTAAAAAAAAATAATCAAATATGCCAAGGAAATGTCTAATCTAATATACTAACGTAACATTTTGCCAGCTAATTCGCATAATAAATTCACTGTTCCATTTAAGGCCTAATTCAGTGTATTTACCTATCTACCACTCGCACATTATTAAAAAAAAAAAAAAAAAAAAAAAATTTAGGAACTGGTACGGCTACAGTTTCTTTACGCTTTGCTGGCCAGTCTACCTGCAGTAGTAGGTACACTGCGCCAGGACGTGCCGAGTATTGTGACGAGCTGTCCGCAAAGCCAGCATTTCTCGCATGACGTGTCTCCCCCGCCTATTGTTTACCTATTTCGTGTCAAGCTATTCCGTTTAATAGGGAAAATTCCTAGAAAAATTTTTTAACGTTTACCTCATTTTTCCGAATTATTTTGGCACTATATGCAGCCTGGCAAAGCAATAGCCCCGTGAACATTGTAATTTTAGAATTATTCAGTTTTAAAAATGCCATATTTTCAAACGCTGCCACAAACATTGAAAACGCATTCTTATTGGCTTAATACATTTATGACGTAGTCCTACTTGTTTTGGTTAGCCACCGAACATCAGGCACTATTGTATGTATTGGAATTTTTCAACGACTTACTAAACTAATAAAATTTAGCGAACCCAGTTACGTAAAAGTTAATGCTGGGAATTCCCTTGTTGTTTAGACATGCGAGGTTGTAGATTTGGTAGCCAACAACGAAAATTTACTTCACTTGAGTCGATTTTAAACGAGTGAAGACAGCAATGTATTAGAAGGCCTAGCTCTCACTCACACATTGAGACGTTTTAAGTTATAGGTTTGAGTTAAATAAATTTAATTTAAATTCTAGAGAGATAATAACTTACTACGAATTCAGTTTAATGTTTCAGATCCGGTATATTATCATAAGTTTAGGTTTGAAAGGTCAGACAAACGAAGTTCACATGCGAACAAAAAGTGAACCTATCAAGCTTATGTTTGGAATGCGTTTAACCAAGCCTGGCACTGACTGTGATTGACATTCTAGTTGCACAAATCGGTAAAATAACATGGCAGATCAATTATTTTATTACACATACATTTTTTCTCTCAGTAATTTTTACGTTTCTCGTGAATGGTATTGAGAACTGTGCTGCCATCTCAGGGCAAGTTTCGCAAGACCCCACCCACCCTTGAATTATCGGCCAATCGGGGAGGTTTGAACTCACCTATTGGCTAACGACGTTGCCACAGTCAGTTGAACAGCCAAAACACTACAGCTGTAGAGATTTCATCACAAACTGCTCGCTATTGACTGCAATTTTTAAATTAGAAGAACTTATTTATTTTCTGCTAACCGTGTCATGTTGTACATAATACAGCATTACATACGTATATTGTATTTTTGTCGTTAATAGCAGACTATTAGGTCTCTTCTTGAAGCTTAAACCATGCAGTCCGCCTTGATTTATCAGACAGCCCTAAAGTCAAGATTTTATTCCGAGTAAATTAAATTTTATTGCTGCGAAACGAACTATTATCCACATTTATACCCTTCGAAGTTCAAGCTATACTCTATTTTACCGCATAAACTACCTTATTTAACACAATTTCACGACTTGAACTTACGTTGCTGTCATTTGTGTGTTATGTACATTTCAATGTACAGTATCGTGATATAACAGGGAATTCAACATGGCCGTTCACGTTTTTGCCACGCAAAACAGACTGCTCATTTCATTTAAGTTTTTCTGGAGGTACACAGACGCAATGAAAGAAAGTATGGTACAGTTGTTCATTAAATTAGACGTACTTTTGAATAATATAATTAAAAAAATATGAATTTTCCCTATTGTGTCTGTCCGGCACGCAGGAAGACAAATCATCATCGGCTCTACAGGCCTGAGAGGTTAAAGGGCTGTAAAACTGTCATTATCATTATCCACCCATGCACGGGATCTTCAAAATTCAGCTGATAATTGGTGTAATATATATATATATATATATATACACATACATATTTATTTATTTTTTTATTCCTAAAGTTTTGAAAGTTAGGGGTCTGCTTACGTTCGGTGTCGGCCTACAATCTAGTAAATATGGTAATCAGTATAGAAAATTAAGAATACAACAATGAGAGTGAGAAGCACAAATGATAGTTCATGTAAACAGAAGAATACAGTTTCATTATACAGCAACATGTACATATATTATAAGTCTCTTACAACAGCTGGAAAGCACTGGCTTCATTCTTAAGCTGTATAAAACTTCTCACCTCTTCCAAACTCATCATAACAACCACCAACAAGATCCACAGTCTTGTTATGTTTAACTATTTTCTCATGTTGTTACTTTAAGCAAAAATATATTTGAAATTATATCAATGCAACCAACACTAACAACAAAGATTGAAAAACACTGAAGATGCCACTACACTTTAGTACAAACCGAACAGAAATACAAATCGAGCAAACACAGTTATCTAACACAAACTACAGATAGCCCCAATATTATGAACAGCTACTGTTCCTGGGAGTGACTTTGTGAGATTGATGCCTTTGTAAAGACTTTATTTCATTATTTGGAAATTTATTTGAAGGACTCTTGATGGTACCCAACAATAATTTTGTTAGATCACTGTGATCGTAAAATCAGGGTTCATAAAATTTTTTTGTACTGTCACTGCACAGTGTAACCTCTTTGTACAACATGAAATGACCAGAATTTTTGTACTTTGTGACAATGTTAGCATTAATAGTTACAGTATCTGCAATTATTGTAAATCATCTCAAAAAATCAAAAATATGAACTACAGTAGAATCCCGTCATAGCGAACACGGAAATAGCGAAAACACAGTTATAGTGAAGTCTTTTCGAGGAACCGTAAAAAAATTGCAAAAAAATTACGTGAAAAATGTGCATTTGATGAGTAGAAACATGTATGGTGAATCATGTGAAGCAGGCTTGCAGCGATGTACGTGACCTTGTGAAGAGAGTAGGTATTTGTTAGCCGGATGCAAACCTCGTGCCGTCGCCTCTCCCCCCTCCAAGCCATCCTGCTGGCACTGTCACGCAAGTCATGCTTCTGCCTGGACACCTCCCTTCCCCCCTCCCCACCAAACTCAAGCACACGTTGTTCTAAAAACAGAATTGCACCCTTTATTTCCCCCACCCCTTTTAAACCCAGGTGACCGTTGGCTACGTTTCCGTAGTTAATCATTGTGCTTTCAACCATGTTTAGTTTCACATACAGCTTGCGTTTCTGATTTTAATTATTGATTACGCTTTTGGATTATGACTTTGAATTATGACTTTGGATTTTGATGTACGTAAAATCAAGCCCCGCAACTACGACAACGCAACTACAACAGTATTCTCAATGCCCGGCAAAAAAAAATATATATACTTTTTAAAATAATTTTGAAGGAATAAAATGGAAAAAGTTACCATCGCGAGCAGGAAAGCTTATTTAAAATACTGTGCGCGCACTTCTGTTACTACCAATTGGCTTCGAACTTAACTTCGCACCGCCGCTAAACACAGATCACGACTAGTGAACAAAAATAAAGCAACTACTAATGTTGGCATTGCTCATTTTTGCTGGCAAATAACACTAGCATTACATGCCCAATGGACAAGTGAACAATTACATTCACCCGTCCAAGCTGACTTTTCTATGTCTCAGGCAAGCGCACAAATTATTCGACGCGTGCCACAGTGAGAAAGGGCACACACAATTATCATCAGAGCATGCATGCTAAAATAAATAAATAAATAAATAAATTGCTACACTTGTCAAACTGATTACATTGGTCTGCAGCGGCCGGCAGTGTAATCATGTTGACAGCCAGTGCGAGCACTCTTGTGCGCGCCCGCACGGGCGAAGACACCGTTGAGGCGGTCCAGCGATCGATAGCCATACTTACATGATGCGGTGGAGATTTTGGCCCGTTTTGACTTGAGAATAGTTGCACCCATAATTGTTGGGTATCACTGTAACCAGCGCATACATACTTGTTAAAATAAACCTATTATTTCCTTAAAATAAAGTACTAATTTGTAACTAAGAAATATTAAAGACAGTTTTAATAGTTTTAATGCAATTTTTGGGTTTTGGGGTCAGAATAGGCCAACTTCGTCTATAGCTAAGACACTGCTATAGCAAAGTTCAAACCCAGAACTGTGACATTTCGCTATAACGAGACTCTACTGTATATGTTTTAGCATATTAGACAGTAAGGCAAGAGTATGACCATCACCAGTACGAGTAATTATTACCAGTGGACTTGAATTACACTGAAATACAAGCTGAAATAATTATTTTATACATTTTCAACTTTACAATAAACACAACCCCCTTCATATTATACCTTCCCCATACATCAGCATGGGAAACAACTTGCAACACATTCCCGGGAAATGTCAATCTATATCCTCACTCCTTGGCAGAAAAATATCTTGCAGACATCCAACCTGAAACCCTTCCCTACCCCTAGCCATTATCAGTTCACTTTCACAGGTATACTAGTGCTGGTAGATAATCTCTATTACATGTGCACAACAGGATTTTTCATTCCCCGCCTCTACCCGCACCCAACTACTACCTAGGGAACCAATCAGCCCCCTGTTCTCTTATTGGCTCCTTGGAGAGCCAGTAGCAGGCAAGATGCCCTATGGCCACTATATAAGAGCCTCCTCCAGCCCCTGGCTTTCAGTAGCTGCTGGCACAGATCTTTCTGTACTTAGCACGAGTCTCGAAAATGTGTTATTTATTGCCAATTACTTATTTTAAAAATACGCTAGCTCATCAGGCTTGCCTGAGAGCAAGATAAGTGTATTAATTTGTGTATTTTTTAAGTTTGTTTCAGGTATCTACTGGAGATATGGGAGGACGAGGCGCCTTTATAACCTCGTCCTCCACCAGTGCCCTGGTTAAAACCAGCACCCTCCTTAAAATGAAATAAAAGGAAAATAAATAAAGAAATAAAGTTCCCACCCCCCTTGCCCCACTTTTACTTCACAACTTTACTAACAACCTGGACCTTCCTACTACTAGTGCTGTGCCGATCCAGATCGGCGATTTCCGATACTGCCGATATTTAGCCGTATCGGTGGATCGGCCAATATCCGATGCAACTCCTAATATTTAGGTATCGGTGGATCGACTGATATCCGAGACTACATAAACATGTAAGATAAACATTTTTTATTTCACATGCATTAATACCTGTAAACATCCGCGTATCATTACCACATAATTTCCAAAATTAGCATTGCCAAAAGTGGAGTGTGCAGCTGAGCGTGCCTAGCACACTGCGAGTCGGTACCTGCAGTAGAAGACGTAGCAAGCCAGCAACACAGCAACAGGTGTGTCTGAAATGCCGTCACACGCAGGCAACAGATGGCAGATGTCTAGCAGCGTGCTATCGTGACAGAGGCATAGAGTCAAGTATTTTGAATAAATAGATACACTGGACGGGATGTACGACCTTTCTTTGGCTCAAAATTAAGCAAAAACATCGCCGGCAATATAGATTCTTGCGCCCGCAACGACCGTTTTCGGAAGGTTTGCAAGAATACCGCAACAAAGTTAATTGAAATAGTAATATTTTTCAGTAGAGTGAATGTATGACCTTTCTTTGGCTCAAAATTAAGCAAAAACATCGCCAGCAATATAGATTCTTGCGCCCGCAACGACCGTTTTCGGAAGTTATTTGCAAGAATACCGCAACAAAGTTAATTGAAATAGTAATATTTTTCAGTAGAGTGAAGTATCTTGAATAAATAGGTAACACTGTAAGCAGATATGTGACCTTTCTTTGTCTCAAAATTAAGCGAAAACGGCTCCAGCAATATAGATTCTTGCACCTGCAACGACCGTTTTCGGAAGTTATTTGCAAGAAAGCCGCAAGAAAGTTTATTGAAATAGTAATATTTTTAAATAGAATGACGTATTTTGAATAAATGATACTCTGGGCGTGCCGCAATGTTGTTGACTGAAATAGTAATTTACTTCAATAGGCACATAGGCTACATTGGTTGACATCTATGGCTTTTCTTCGACACATTAGGCACAAACTTCGCCGGCAACGGTAATTCTAGCTGGCACAACATACGTTTTGACAAAGCTGTTTGCCTCCTGGGACCTTGTCTTGGTAGCGAGAGATCACACAAACGTGTACGATGATTTGTGTGCGCAAGGACCTATCTGGAAACGGGTTAGCTCAAAAATAACATAAACGACGCGTCTGCTGCGTCACTTGTGCCACTTTTGACCAGTACGTAGTCACAGATCCTGACGCTCGCTCGCTCAGCAGATGTGACGTGATGATAACACTACTCCCTTTGTTTCGTATTTCTTTCGCTTTCTAGCTCGGCTGGCTGTGTGAAAATAATCAGCTTGTACTATAATGATTCTACTCTGTGTACGAGTTATTTACACACTTTACCAATGTGCATGGAGAGGGAGTTGGTACTCAGTTTCAATTTGTTCATCAACAGTAAACAATTACAAACATCAAGATATTGATCACTGTTAATAAGCTTGGATAACGCACTCACAGAACTTTAAACCTACACAATGCTGTTTCATATTTTCTATTCACCGACGTATTCTAGTGTATCCACAGCTGTTATTTACGGTATAGCCGATTGCGTGTGTGCGGACGCGAGCGCACGTGAGGGCTAGTGACACATCACACGCGCTGTTGTCTAGTGTCGTACTGCCCTACGCCACGCACATCTGAGACATGCACTCGACGTTTGGTAGTGTCAATTGTGAACTGCTTTCACTTGTTAAAAGAATAAAGAATAATGATTTATAAACATTACTGTGTATACATCATTAAATGACATTATGGTAATTATATTTAATAGCATTTAGTTAACAATATGGAAAATGTAATAAAGCTTAAATAAACACGACATATAATCGTAAAATCACAGGCACAAAGACAGACTGAAAAAGAGGTGAGCAAACGGCCTTTTTGGAATGGTTGGCCGGGTGGAGGGAAAGTGGCGGGCGGGTCGCTGACGGCCGGGGGTTGGGTAGGGGCATTCGGGCCGGCCGGCTGGCCATCGCGTCGTGCGGAAGGAAAGGGCAGTAACGTATATTTTTAGAACAAACATGCCGCGTGCGACAGTACAGTTTTCGAGAAATAACTGCAAAAATTGCCGGCCATAATAAATGCAACACATTTTCTATTTTTTTCAAATTAAAAAATTTTTTTTAGATATTTTTCTTCTTCAATTTTTCATGGTTCCTGGAAAAAGGGTCGTTACTTCGAGAGGGTCATTATTCTCGGGGTCGTATAATCGAGAGTTGACTGTATTGTGCATGAAATCGCATATTGTCAATTTGTGCAGTACGTAAATGCAAATGCTTATCTATTTAATTAAGATAGAAACAGTAACCATTTTTATAAAGAT
The DNA here is from genome assembly GCA_003012365.1 of Medauroidea extradentata. Lineage (NCBI taxonomy): Eukaryota > Metazoa > Arthropoda > Insecta > Phasmatodea > Phasmatidae > Medauroidea > Medauroidea extradentata. The sequence goes on along the minus strand of PNEQ01121426.1, from coordinate 979 downwards.
GTTAATTTACTGTACTTGTATTTGCATTGTATTGGCGTATCGGCACCGTATCGGCCGATCCACATTAGCAGCATCGGCAGATCGGTGTATCGGTAAAATTTGTGGATCGGCACAGCTCTACTTCCTACTTTTCCAGTCAGTGCCATTTTTATTTTTAATGCATGTAACTGCTGAGTGGTTACACTCCTATTCTGTCGAGAGGGTTTTTACGGTACTATGCCGGTTTTTCCCCCTCTCTTCTTAGATTATGGCTTAGCTACAGGTACACCTAGAGAGGTAGACATGGCCCCAATCGCGGCCATGTCTGCCCAATCCCTCTCTGCCGCAATGCATGCCTCCTCTGCATGAAACTTCCCCCTCGTAGGCGTATGGGGCTCAGCCCTGAGAAGCACTTAGTCCCGCTCCTTCCCCGGGCCTCCAACATAACACAGTATTTAGGGTAGGTTAGGAAAAAAAAATCCTGGCTTTCAGTCCACCTCGAGACACCCTGATGATGTATACTGCACGGTACGGCAAAACGTTTTTACAAGATACCAGCATGACACGGCTTAACTTCAGAAGCCAAGAATACATACCCGACAACGGCCGCGAAATCCTGCAATCTTCTACCACGTAATTACAGTAAAATCACGTTACAAAGTACAGTACATGAAGGGGACTTGAAGTTTTGCACTTAATACTGATAATACTTTAAACTAAACAGTTATTTAATGAAAAACATTCTGTAGAGGTTCCAGTAAACATACTTTGTAATGTAAAGTACTTTAAACTGAAGTACTTTATACCGTATTTCATCGCACAATCGTCGCCATCGCGTAATCGTCGCATCTAATTTTTGAGATTGCAGAAATGGTAAAAATACTTTCATCGCATAATCGTCGCACCGCAGTGTTTTGTTTACATTTCTGCATCAGAGATGTTAACTACGCTCAAGTACGACACTATTAGGACAAAATGGTTGCCGCAAGAATCAATTATG
>PNEQ01121425.1:0-13534 GCA_003012365.1 Medauroidea extradentata | reverse complement strand
TACAACTATTGAGTAGCTGATGGAAATTACGATATACTAGCGTGATTTCTTTGCTCTAATGGCAAGCCTAATGGACAGATTCCTTACAAGCGTGTGGCACTAATATAAGGCTCTTTCCTACGTGCCAATGTTATTGATGAGGTTTGGTGTGGAAGGTTACATGGTTGGTTTGGAAACAGATCCAAGCTAGATGAAGAACTTCAAGAAAGTATCAAGTTATAGTACAGCAGGTAGAGTAGAAATGGTATGCAACACCGCCTTTAATTCGTACACAAATTTACCTGTTGAATTCATTTCGTTGTCAGTTGTTTCTCTGGTGTGACTTTATTTAAGTTGCCAAAGACGCATTAAAATATTACACACTACATTTCAATTTATTTCAAGACTACATATTTTGAGTTGTTAAATTCTGTATTTTGGTACTCGAGTAACAGTCTTCGTACCAGTGTGTGACTGGCAAACAAAACGGACACTCTTGTGCCGTTATTGCACTACGTACACGGTCTATGGCATCAGACTAGCCGACACATTAGTGACGTATTGACTAGGGTTCACAGGCACAACACAGGATAGCCGCACTGTTCATTCCCGAAACAGCAGTGCAGCTGTTTGTAATTATGGGTTTCCTTGCTAACGTATTCACAACAAACCGATCTTCTAAAAGAAAACAAATTTCAGGGATCGATTATAAAAATACTGTTACAAGTTTAAGCAAAACTTTTTATGTGGGCAATTATCATGAGTTCTTTTGTGATAGAGGTCTTATAATTAGAAATAAAAGAGTTAAATTAAGTGCTGGATTTAATAGCTCACAAAGCTACGAAATACACAAAACAGCAATCAACTATAACTTTAACAACACAATTAGTTATGCACACAATTACTCCTGTGTCACAGACCGTTAATTAGTTTGGACATTTAAAGCACCAAAAAATGTCTGCCATCAATTAATTAAACACTATAAATCGCATTAAAATTCAGTCATATATCCAATCAACAGTCTCTCAAATAGTAACAGTGTAGAATCTTAATAGTCCGCAGTGGTGATGAATCATCCTGTGCTGCGCAGTACCCCGAGTGCAATGCTGTCTTCACTCTTGAGGTCTTCGGTTCGACTCCCGTCGCTTACCTCCTCTTCGCTCGTCAGCCCGCCGCAGCAGTCCTCTTGTTTCTCCCAACACTGCACCGAAGGTAGCCGCCTGCCGCCTCACAGTAGACTCTGACATCACCAAGATGTCTTCAACAGTCTCTCTCCACAAGCATAGCACCTTTTTCTAGCATGACCAATAGCGAACTCTCCCCAAAGTTGTCGATTCGGCGTTTATATTCTAGTCAAAACAGTTGGGGACTTCCCGCATTTCAGGGATCTAAAAATAGGTATTACAACATGTTTCGGAGACAACTTGAGTCACGTAAGCCGCTATCGTAGGGTTAAGACGCAGTTAGGACAGGTATCTGTGATGTAGCTTCGGCGTGACTTCCATCACGTATCCACCCGGCCTGTGATTCAGGGGCCAGTTCACAAAGTGTTACGAAACAGCTGCCGACCACCGGCCTCCTGGGAAATGGCACGCAACAATACCTATACTATTTCGGAGCACTTAAACATGACAAAAAACCCTCATCGCTTTCTGAATCAAAGGCAGACATATAACTAGAGGCGTACAACAAACGTTGGTACAAACTTCCCAGCAGTAAAATAATGTATGTTGTCGCTCACACTTTTTTATAGCAATTCAACGGAATCACTGAGCACTATACTGCCTTGCGCATCTCTTACCAATTCTTCTCTTCTGAGCCTAGCGATGCAGAGAACAGCGTCAGGCGGGTGGTGCCTAAGCTAGTTCAGCGTTTCGACGAGAGATGGCGGTAAAAGCGACACACCTTTAGAAATAAAACATTGTCCCACACTTTTGGGAGGATTCCATTTCCTCAATAAAACACCTAATAAGAAGAAATGAGAAGGGAGAGAGTGGCAATCCCCTTGCCCATCCCCTACCACCCGAAGAATCTATGTGATTAGCTGACTGAACAGTTAGACTATGCTCAACAACTACAGAGAATCCTAGCAATACTTCCACACGTTGTAGATATTGATGTGTTCGAAGAACCACCACTAGCTTACAGGCAATTTACGGCACTCTCATATCTTTCTATGTTCAGTCAGTTTGCATACTTCCTGTGCATTCACAATAATTATATACATGATTATGTACTTAATTTGTTCAACACAATGGGTCTGAATTCCTTTTACACACTGTAAGGATGTACAACAAGGACAAAAAAAAGTTGTGTAATGGCCATTTGGACATATACCCACTTAGCGGACTACAAAATTATCTCAAAATCATTGTAGTCATGATACCACACACACACATACACATGCACACTTATAGATACACACACCTCTCTCTCGCTCTCTCTCGCTCTCTCTCGCTCTCTCTCTCTCTTTCTCTCTCTTGGCACTGAAAGGTACTTAAAGAGTTCTGCAATATATTTAGTTTTCTTCTTTTAAAATTTTCTTTAAGGTACAATATATTCGAGAGATTCGAGCGAACTGTACCAACTTTGACCCTTTTAAAATCTGAACAAAATTTCTCTCTCCATTCATAAATTGTGCAAATGGAAGCACTAAATGGTAATTTGGAACCATTTGCATAAGTAATTACATTCTGCTGTTATATTTCGAGTGGAGTGGGGTATTACACCGTATTTGTGCAACAGTTCCGTAGTCTTTCACTGTCCAGTCATTCTCGCATATCAAAATTTTTTAGTATTCTTTAAATACATTATAATACTCTATGTGAACTACTATACATTGCTAACCGCTCAAATCTTATTCCTCACGCCCAAATGCTGTTCTGGAGGGAAGCATTTGTGGCCTCTTATGGGAAAGTAATGTTTTATTTCTTCCTACCTTGTTGCGTAGTCCACTCAACCTCAAAGTGCAAGCAAGAACAATGTTATTTTTAATTATTATATATAAGCACTCTTTTGTGAATTGCGTTGATTTATGTCTGTCTGGTGGATACTCATCGTCGCGTTTCTGTTTTCAGCCTCTATCTACAACTACAATTAATACATTGTTTAGATTCAAATGTAGTACCTGCTAATGGATACAACTGATGTCCTGCACATACGTTTTCGTGGAATATTTAGTATATCATGTAATGCTAACAATTTTTTTTATATTCTTACCAATGTTAACGAACAAACGCTCACATGCATGGAACAAAAACGCAAGCAAAATATTAAAAACCAGTGTATAATGAAAATACTAACTATTTTCTATGATAGCGTTAGTACTGTAGTGGCAAAATTGACACAGGTTATATTTAAAAGCAAAGTATGACTTTTCATGGTGTTAGGTCGCAATGGTCTGTAGAGTAAATTAGTGATGCGTCAAATAAAACTAACTTTCAGTTAATAACGACAAAATAAAGAGTGGATTACACTCTTAATATAAAAACTATGAAATTAATATCTTAATGATCACATTTCGACAGGCGACGCCTACAGAATGTTAAAACTGATGTACACACTATTTTGATTACACAATTGTCTTCTACCGAAATTACTACCGGGTAAGTTCAGATAAAAAAAACTCTTCTAATGTATTATCACATTTATCACTAACCAAGCTGTTGAATTACGTATATGTTGTAGGATGGTATCTTAGAAGCATGGTTAAACAATGGGCCATTTGAATTCGCAGATACATGAAAGGCTGGAAATAGTAGTAACCAGCAGTGATGACCTGAGGTCAAAACTATATTACTAATCAACTGGTCATTTTCTGAGTTTTCATTAATCAATATATAACTTGAATCTTAATACGCGACTGGTGTGAATCAAATCCGCGACGCGGCGTTTGCATGCACTATTTCGTAAAGCTTGCGCGCGGAAGTCAACTCCATTTCCCCCACTGTATTGCTTGCCTGAAGCCCTGCGTCTGCGCCGTGTAGTCAAACCAGGCGTTCTGGCCTTGCCACGGGAGAAGCTTGTATCATGTTACACGTTATCAAAGGCTGCAAGGAAGATTTCTATTTCACAGCGGCATACCTTGCTGTGGCTTATAAAATGTATACGGTAAATTTGTTAATGTTACTTATGAAACACAAAGCAATTAAACTCAGTCAAATAATTTTTTCAAGGAACAAAAATGAGAGGGCAGATTTTCATACAACTACTCACATTATTCATTTACAGTATACTGTTAGGTATACACTGAGTTTTATAAATTTATTGTCTTACACTGTACGCGTAAATCCAACATTTCTTCACCATGCGACGATATACTTAAATTATTACTACAAAGACGATTTCAAATCGAGGAGGTAAAAGAACGTGATTACCTACTTTTTTCTTGTTTAACACACACAATCGATGAAGAGCGTTTAATAGTTTAGTAACTATATGTTTTTCCGTAACACTCTGCAACGCATGTCGCGGACTGGGAAGTTGCGGCCCATAAATTTAATTTCTGTAGTTTTGTAGGAGTTAATTTTTTTTAACAATTACGGAAAAACTCTCCGCCTCATAGTAACCACCTTTGTTATCATTGGCAAAAGGAACGCGTGTTCTCTTTCCTGATGTAAGATATTCTTATTAAAACGTTTTCAACAAAGGGACTGCATATAATTTGAGGGCCTTCGAGGCATTACATACGCCTGGCAGTCGCACTCGCTGTTCAATAATTACGAAAAATTATAACGACTTCTGTCTTCAGAAAAATTTAAGCAACACAATTAAAACGATTTTCAACAAGATGGTCAGAACGACTTTACAATATCGGTTTAAAAATTTTTTAAATTATTACATAATTCAAGAGCTACTGTAAAATTATGGAAATCATTAGTTTGACAGGAAGATTTCACTGACCCAATAAAAATGTTTGCTTCGAAGACAAATATACATATTACATTTGAAAACTCATTTTCTTTGGTCTTTTTAATGTTCCTGAGTCAATTTTCACACATTCAACCGAATTTCAGCTTTCGGAATCATACGTTTGGTAGTATGGAAACAAAGATTTCAGTGGCATGTTTACACAAATTTGTGAAACTTGGGTTTTGAGTGCCACTGTCCCGCCACCTTACGATGGTAGTAAATACTGAGGGTTGAAATATAACGTATTGGGAAATGAAAGGTAATAAATATTTAGTAAGATTTACTATGTAACATTAAGTTATATGTTAAATTAACCGTGGTCACGGTCGTAGAAGAACAGGTCTGGACACTCGCCTATCTACCAATGTATTTTGCTTGACCCCCTTGTTGTTTGGCTGTAGTTCGTCAAGTTACCGAGAATGCCGTACTTTTTGGCGCTTTTTTCCGGGCGGTCGGACTCAAACTCCGTCCACTTTATTCCATTGTTTAATTTGTAAAGTAAATAAAGATTGCTGGAGCCTTTTCTTAAATTTGTGAGCGAAGAAAGTATTTCATAAATTGATAAAAAATACGTTTTGATAAATTGTTTATCTTAGCGGTAAGGAAGTGGACGGAGTTTAGTCCGACCGCCCTAACATCAGCGCTAATAAAACACAATATTCTCGGTAACTTGGTGAACTACAGCCAAACATGAAGGGGGTCAAATATCCAGGCGAGTGTCCAGACCTGTTCTTCTACTGCCTATTGTCGTTGTTTTGGATCTGTGGCCATCCTCGAAAACTAACCTATAATTCCGTTTCAATTATTCTGTATGGCCAAGTAATGAAAAAATATATTGTTATTAATTTAATCGAATGTTTTAAGACTAAATGTTTCATGAAAGCAACGCATTATGACAATACGTATAACTAAATATAATGGATCGAATACTGGTAATGTCAAGAAAATATTGAACCTTCCACCATGAATTCTGAAGTTAAATTACAGATAGGCTAATTACTTCGAAGAATTTATTTTATAAAAATACCAGCATTAAATTCCCCCTGTTTTCTTCGGTTTTGTAATATGTTTTCTTGTCCATTGGCATGATTCCCAAAAAAAAAAAAAAAATACTTCATCCATGTTAGAGTAACCTCCGCCATTTGATACGAATCCCCACACTACAACATCTCGCAGAAATAATCCTTTGCATACTCTCTTGGGTAGAGTCTTTTCTGGTTCATCGGTTAAGGATACGAGTTTTCGTTTCGTGCCAACTGTTCTAGCAGAATTCATGATTGTTTTGCTGGGTTGATTCGTAGCAGACATAGACATGTCACTACTATTTTTATGAACTTTGTTTTCCTCTGGTTCACTGGTTACACGCCTCTTCTCTTAACAGTACGGACACTGAAAATTCAATTGCCAGCTACAGCCAGATTCTTTGGATGAAATGAGCTGAAACCATCCACTTGAAATTTTCAAGCACCTATAATGATGTTTTTCTAAACTACGTATACACTTAACAAAATGTTTTCCATCTACTATAAACCGGCCACTAATTATGTTCAGATTTGTGTCTTTGTCTGCATATGGGTATTCATGTTCTATTACAAAATAAGGCAAATATTGACCATAGATTACATTTGGCAGGCCGATTTGCGGCTGAGTCGAATTGCTCTTTTCCCTGAAAATAAATAACGAAATTTTTGTTTACCTAAATATTCGTAAATTAGCCACAAAGACATGTACACAGTTATATTACTGCATTTTAAAAATATCTTAGTGTATATATATTTGTTACCAACACAACTATCCGACGGTAAGATAAGAATTTGATACTTTACAGACAGGGTTCAGGTATAAATTTAGGTTTTGGCGCTCTTTTAGCGACAGAAAGTTAAAAAAAATTGGGGGGGGGGCGAAACGGTCAGGGATAGTGGAACGGAAACTTCCGACGTAGTGGCCGAAGACGGTGGAATGCAGCCATACAAAACAATTATTTGTAATTTTTCAAAATAATTTGTTTTTAAATTAACAGGCGACTATTATCTAAGGCCTTGCTGTGCAGTATCCACAATTTTTTTTTAAATTAAATTTTACATCCTAAACGAGAATCAATGTAAGGAAATCGTTCAACTGATTTATTACTAATGTTGTGTACTGTACTGTCTATTTTTTTTTCAAGGAAGAGACAGTACACTTTCAGATAATTATTTAGTCAATTAAAATACAATTAATTAGATAATTAGCGAAAACCATTCCAGTTTATAAGTTGGATAAATTCTGCTACATAATAAATATCATAGGCTATGTAAAAAAACAGTTGAAATATTTGATATCGACTCCGTTTATGTTTTAAATAATAATAATCTCAAAATCCATACAAATTCTGTGACTAGGATTCCGTACATTACAGTTGATGACATGAAAAGAATATTGACATTTTTAACTGACGAGATGCCTAAATAATAATAATAATAACTTGGTGTTAGTAACCACATTACACATGTAATATTTAAGGTTTTGCCAAACGCATATAATGTAACATTTTTTAGAACTAGTCTACAAAATTTCAGATTGTTATGCACAATTACTATTCACTGTATTAAAAGTTAACAAGCTCTCTAGAAAGCACATCACTAAAGTACTGAGCTAGTAAAAAATTAAATTTTAAGAACTGCAATAGCACAAATTTTACTTTACTTTACTAATTATTTTACTATTATGAAATTTTTTACATGTGACATTTACGTAACTGTAACCACTTTTGCAATGTACTCAAAATGCAACTGAAACAATGTGTTTCTCTAAGCATACGGATAGCCTTAAATAAAATGTTTAAATGGTTTTGCTTTTAAATTACAAATAGTTTACAAAAAATTATCATCATCATTCTTGAATCTTTGCTGTGGTTTTACTTCACGTGTTTGCGTACCATCTCCCGCAATGTAGAGCCATGGAGCTTCACAAACATCAGGTATTACCCATGTCGTATTTGTTTTTAACCTGTTTCAGGTATATTATATTATGAAGATCACTGGCTGAACCCCCTTTCACATTCAGCTAAAAGACATGGTAGTCTACCAGTTTTACGCAGTTGAACAAAATATTCAAGTCCAAAAACACGAGAACTGTTTTCGTGATTGGTATGGTACCAGATCTTTTTCGAGAGTTAATTCGAACCTTAGACACCGGTGCTCAATTAAAATTTTTCTGAATTTGGGAAATTTTTCTGAAAACATCACAACTTACGTTAAATTGAAAACATGGAGGTTGCAACTGGTTAATAAGACGGAAAAGCTGTGTGGGAGTGGCGTTCCAGCACACTGATGTACTACACGCCAGCTGCAGGTCGGCGGGTTTTTTACTGGAGATTTTTGTTTCCTCCGCCTTTGAATTTCCAGCACTGATCTATATTTCACTACGGTACCTATTTCACCCTCATCAACTCTCAGGACGCAAGGGTTTCTTTTCAGATGTTGCGACTTTTTGCCGTGCCATCTAAACCTCTGAATTCTCGATATTGTTACTTTGCCTGTGATCGTAAGGTATTTCATGAGCATTTGTTTACTAAGACGAAATATAACGTTTTAGCGGTTAGAATGATAACGATTACCATACACAAATAAGTAAGCAGGGTTTGTCTCGGAGTGGATGTGAGAGAGATGAGAGAGGGGGTGATTCACATTTTTATATTTGGAAAATCTTTTGGAGGGGGAATATAGCCTATATTTGCAACTAGTAACCCTAACGTGTGACAGAATACATGAGCAATATCTTGCAACAATCGTTAACAGATATGTATTACTTATACTTCCGTAGGATATAATAATTCTCAAATATTTTATTTTCATTCGTATTCCGTTTACTGTTTACGCCCCTGACCGTAAAATGTCACACACAAACAAGTTTATATATATATGTGTGTGTGTATATATATATATATGCGCACACACATGCATAATGTTATAATATATCAGCAACAACCTGTTCGCGATAAAGAGCTAATTTTTTAAAATCCTCGGTACCTTTTTTTATGACCCGTGTGTATCTAAAACTTCCTCAAATGTACAATTATTTGGAAATAAAGATTTGTATTAATGCTTCGGCCAATTGCTGCCGGAGTATGTCAACATCGCAAATATGTACCTGTTATACAAATTAATGAAATTATTCTTTAATATCTGACAACACAATTCAAACATCAAATATTAACAATCATTAAACACCACGATCTTGTTTTCTTCATTGTGCAAAATTTAGTTGATATGTTTATTTTTTTCGAAGGCTGATTTAAAAATAAGTTAGTTAATTTGTAAACAGACAGAACAGAGAATTTTCCCCTCTTACACGTACTCTTTTTTGCGAACGAAAAGGTCAGCTTTGGTTCCTATACTGCTGACGAACGATAGTTATCAACGTAAGTGGCATTAGCAATTTATTGATAAATGCACTGAGCTAAATTAAAAAGATCATATTACGTTAAAGTCAATCGAACTCGATACGCAATGTAAAGTAGCTGTCCACTAACGATATTTGCGAATGTTCACATGATGATATACTTATTAAAAAATATTGTATAAACTAAGAGTTATCTACATTTTAACTAAACTAAAAGAAAATACAAAACTAGATCATTACATGCAGTGCAAATAATAAATTAATATTATTTAGGATACTAGCGGAACTATAATTGAAAAGGCTAATCGTTAAAAATTAGTTTTATTTTTAAAGATTCATCATCACACATTTTAGAAACAATCATCCCAGAAGAACTGCAGAGATAGTAAGCAGGATTCATTGGCAAACATTCTTCGAGCGAGCCAGCTGTAAGAAAGAACACTGCCTGCGCTCTACTGGTAGACACATTCAACAACTGGAAACAGAGTAACTTCAAGAACTCACACCAGAGCGCTGGTGTTCTCGGACACAAGATCAGCAGGTCAGTTCACTACAGTCCCTGTAAAAACATTGATTATATAAAATCAATGTGAAGCTCCAAGAAGAACAATATGTGTTAGAAACTTCATACAACAGAAATTCACATGTTAGAACCAATATACAGCAGAATCACATAGAACAAACATACGACAAAACACGCAATTTAGAACCACGCATTGTAGAACCACGTGCGATAGAAACGTCGTACAGCAGAAATTCACACGTTAGAACAAATGTATAGCCGAACCACAGATGTTAGAACAGCTGAACGACAGAAACACACAACTTAGAACCACGTATATTAGAACCATGTACGTTAGAAACGTCGCACAACAGAATTTCACAGCTTAGAACTATTAAACAATAGAATCAGAGATATTAGAACAAACGTATGATAGAAACACACATCTAAGAACCACATAATGCAGAACAATGTACATTAGAAATGTCACACAACAGAATTTCACATCTTAGAACTATTGAATTATAGAATCAGAGATGTCAGAACAAATGTGTGACAGAAACACACAGCTTAGAACCACACATTGCAGAACCACGTACGTTAGAAACATTATGCAACAGAAATTCACATGTTAGAATCAATACACACCAGAAACATAGATGTTAGAACAAACGGACGACAGAAATACGCAACTTAGAACCACGTATTACAGAACAACTTACGTTAGAAACGTCGTACAGCAGAAATGTACATGTTAGAACCGATGTACAGCAGAAACACACATGTTAGAACATACGTACGACAGAAACACACAACTTAGAACCACAGATTACAGAACCACGTACATTAGAAACGTCACACAACAGAATTTCACATCTTAGAACAGTTAAACAACAGAATCAGTGATGTTAGAACAAATGTGTGACAGAAACACACAGCTTAGAACCACACATTGCAGAACCACGTACGTTAAAAACATAATGTAACAGAAATTCACATGTTAGAACCAATACACAGCAGAAACACAGATGTTAGAACAAACGTACGACAGAAACACGCAACTTAGAACCACGTATTACAGAACCATGTATGTTAGAAACATTATGCAGCAGAAATTCACAGTTTAGAACGATTACACAACAGTATTAGAGATGTTAGAAATGGTATACTATAGAAACACGTGCTTTAGAACAGTCGTATAATAGAAACACACATCTAAGAAATGTCATACTTTAGAAACACATAATATAGAACTGGGATTGCTTAGAACATTTTGTCTTCTGTGTTTCTGTGGTATGTGTTTCTACCGTGTGTGTTTCTAACATCAGACAGCACCCCTGTCATTATTGCCGGGAACCACACATACGTTAGAAACGCACAACTTAGAACTGCCATATAATAGAATACACAACCAAAACCACATAAATTAGAAACTTCACATGTTAGAACAATCACACGGTAGAAACACATAATATAGAACAAAACATTTGTTAGAAACACAGATGACAGAAACGTCTTATGTAAGAAACACAGATGTTAGAACACCCATACAGTAGAATAAGATATGTTAGAACAAATATATGACAGAAACACACAACTTAGAACCACATATTTTAGAACCACATACTTTAGAAACGTTGTACAACAGAATTTCACATGTTAGAACCAATACACAGCAGAAACACACATGTTAGAACAAATGTACAACAGAAACACACAACTCAGAATCACGTTTCTTAGAACAATGTAGGTTAGAAACGTCGCACAACAGAAATTCAAATCTTAGAACTATTAAACAATAGAATAAGAGATGTTAGAACAAATGTATGATAGAAACACACAGCTTAGAACCACATAATGCAGAACCATGTACGTTAGAAACATCGTACAGCAGAAATTCACATGTTAGAACCTACATACAGCCGAAACACAGACGGCAGAACAAACGTATGACAGAAACACACAACTTAGAACCACATATTGCAGAACCATGTACGTTAGAAACGTCGTACAGCAGAAATTTGTATGTTAGAACCGATATACAGCAGAAATACATATGTTAGAACATACATACGACAGAAACACACAACTTAGAACCACGTATTTTAGAACCTCATGCATTAGAAACGTTGTACAAGAGAAATTCAAATGTTAGAACCAATAAACAGCAGAATCACTTATGTTAGAACAAACGTACGATAGAAACACACAACTTAGAACCACGTATCTTAGAACAATATACGTTAGTAACGTCGCACAACAGAAATTCACATCTTAGAACTACTAACAACAGAATAAGAGATGTTAGAACAAAGGTAAGACAGATACACGCAACTTAGAACCACGTATTTTAGAACCACATGCGTTAGAAACGTTGTACAAGAGGAATTCAAATGTTAGAACCAATAAACAGCAGAATCACTTATGTTAGAACAAACGTACGATAGAAACACACAACTTAGAACCACGTATCTTAGAACAATATATGTTACAAACGTCGCACAACAGAAATTCACATCTTAGAACTGTTAAACAACAGAATCAGAGATGTTGGAACAAATGTATGACAGAAACACGCAACTTAGAACCACATATTACAGAACCATGTATGTTAGAAACGTTTTACAACAGAAATTTACATGTTAGAGCAAATACGCAGCAGAAACACACATGTTAGAACAAACGTACAACAGAAACACACAACTTAGAACCACGTATCTTAGAACAATGTACGTTAGAAACGTCGCACAACAGAAATTCATATCTTAGAACTACTAAACAACAGAATCAGAGATGTTAGAAAAGACGTACGACAGAAACACACAACTTAGAACCACATATTAAAGAACAATGTATGTTACAAACGTTTTACAAGAGAATCTTACATGTTAGAACAAATATACACCCGAACCACTGATGAGAGAACGAACACATGACAGAAACACACAACTTAGAACCACGTATTGCAGAACAATGTACGTTAGAAATTTTTTACAGTAGAAAATCACATCTTAGAACTATTAAACAAGAGAATCAGAGATGTTAGAACAAACGCATGACAGAAACACACAACTTAGAACCATGGAAAATAGACATGTTCAAGAGAAGAAAAATATTTGTGAGATACAATCATTCTGAACTGACTGTAGCATATTCGACGATACTGCCATCTAGTTGTTTTGCGAGCAGTGTTTCTGTGTTGTTTAAGGCGTATTGTGTAGATAGCGCCAGATTTAGGATTTTTGCGCCACAATGTAGACAACCTGCAGTGCTCTTTCTCCTCATCATCGAAATATTACATGATCATCCACGCGTTTCTTTCTTTAACCAGAACGTGGGCGTGTAACAAACTTAGGCCCTATACAGAGATGTTAACCCTTAGATTCTTCCGTGACACCATTGTACAACTGGACGCTTAGTTAATAAAAAGTATTTGTTTCCTTTTGTTTTCTAGTTGTTTGATGAACTATGTTGTCCGCAACTCAGTCAATCTCTTTGAAGTACCTGCGACTTAAACTGCATGCTTTAATAAAGAGGATGCTGTTTTTGTTTGCGATCTCCTCAATTTTGGTTTTTGACAATTTCGTTATTATTTATAAATAACTTTTTGTATATCTCGTTGCTATGACTCGAGTTTGTAATGTGATAATGTTCTGAAGCTAGTATTAACTCATACATTTCCAGAAGTAAAGAATCGCCTCCTAACATAAAAGTGGGTTCAGCCGTCCAATTCTTGCTGTAGCCTAATTATTTTAACAT
>PNEQ01121420.1:0-35677 GCA_003012365.1 Medauroidea extradentata | reverse complement strand
AAGTTTCATTACTATGAACCAAGGACCTACTACCTAGAAGATGTGGAAGGCAAGCCTATTCGAGGAGGCTTCTACAGCGAAGAAATTCCAGTTACCAAGTATTCAAACACATATTTGGTCGAGAAGGTATTGAAAAAGAAAGGAAATTATGTTCTTGTGCAATGACTGGGGTTCGGTGCAAGCCACGACAGTTGGATTCGCCAATCGGGCATTATGTTTGAATATAGTAAATTATGTATGAAAGAATAAATAAATAAAATTGTTTAAAACTAAATTTCTGTGTTATTATTTAATTGCAAATTTTCTTTTACTGACAATGATATAAAACTGCTACTGGGGTGCCTGGAAGACAGTCTGTGATGACTGTGCACATGTACTCTGAACGTGTTGGAACTCGAGGCGATGAGCTGGTCGGGAGTAAGCCGTGCAGTTTCATCATCTCGTCCTCGCGAGGCTTGGCCGCAGACCCTTTTGTGTCATGCTCCGCGAGCATGTAGATACCTGTCCGATGTGCGAAGAAAAGGTGTGTACAGGGAGGCTGGCAGATGTTTACACCTATGCCAGTCCATATTGCCTTGTCGAGTTAGCAGTAAGTGTTCCGTGTCTTGTTAGAGGAAGACGTCGAAGCATTTGATGATATTATTTAACTTATAAGGTGACATATACTCTAGAACCACCACTCAATCGTATTATGCGCGATCGAAGCAGGTCGCCAGTTCGTAAATCAGCTACACCAATGCATCCATTTCTACCACTGTTGTGGAGCGATGGAGAGGACAATGCTGCAGGGCTACCATGATCAATGTCTTCAAGGTTGAGGTTCTGCCCCTTCAGAATGATGGCAGTGAGTACGATCTGTGTTCAACAATGGGCTCATCCATCGTACGAACCAAGGACCTGGACGAAGTGTACAGCGATAGTGAACAGGAAGAGCAGGAGGAAGATGAGGATGCTGGGGAGGAAGTGCGGCGAGAGCCCCGTGTGCTATGAGCCCAGGTTCGGGACCAGTATGAGGAAATCCTGGAGTTGCAGCACCAGCTACAGGCTCAGCATGTCATGGCGGAGATCCTCCACACTGCCACCGCTCGCTTCTGGGACTAAAATGTTCTTCTATAGACATTGGTGGGGCGAAGACCTGCCTAGTCGTCTCAAGAATGATAGTGTACTGAGTATATAGTGTATAGTGTATATAGTGTTTTATTTATAAATATATAATTTTTTAAACTTAAAATTGTGTGAGTTTGAGTTGAGAGACATTATTCGCCTGTCATAACTTTTCTTAAAAAGCATCAGATGCTTCAGTTTATTGTACACTAAATCAGTATTAACATGCTACACTATTACATTATAAATAATTACTATAAAATGTTATGAAATATGCAATAATTAAGATTGAATATCATGATGTCGGTGATAGAGTTCTCTGTATAATACTTGTCAATACTTGTCATTCTAGTTGCGTGGAGGTAAGCATTAAAAAATAATAGTGATGATAGCGGCGAGAGTTCCTGCCTATGGTACATTCCATGTCGTCCTTATACACATATACCGCCTGGTGGAGTCGAATGCATGTGAATAAATAGGAAATAAAAACATCTGCCCACTAGGACACCCCCCAACAAGGTGATGTACAATGGGAAACAGGAAGAGGTCGGTGGGTGGTGATTTAAGGGAGGGTAGGAGGAGGAATGGGAGATGAGGGTTGTAGCTGGGGAACGGATGAATGAGAGAGCAGGAGGAAAGTACGAGTGGAATCAAAGAGCAGGAGTAATAAGAGATTAGGCTTTTAGCTGGGGGAGCTGATGACCGAGAGAGCAGAAGGAATAGGAGATGAAGGTTATAGCTGGGGAGCTGGTGAATGAGAGAGCAGGAGGAATGTATGAGTGGAATTAGAGAGCAGGAGGAAATGAAAACAATAAAAGAGGTTTGACATACCAAGATGGCGGATTTGGTGTAACAATATGGCAACCAAGATGGCTGCCTACAGCAGAAGATTAGGTAGAATGAGAACAGGAAAAATTACGAGTGGAATGAGAGAGCAGGAGAAAATGATACTTAAATATGGCAGGCTCCAGGCTATGGAAGCAAATAACTTTTAAAAATTGGCGGGAATTTTAAAAATTAAACATGGTGGCCTCAGTGACATGTAAACAAATGACTGTTGAAAATTGGCAGGTAAATGACAAACTAGATGGTGGTCGGAAACAAGATGGCGGATGGATACAAAATTATTTTTAGAATTTATGTAAACTATTGCATTTTGGGTAATTTTGGAAAATTTTGGAAATTTTTTAATTTTGGGAACATTTTGAAAGTGACATAATCCAAAATGGTGGTGGTAATGTAATCCAAGATGGCGGCGATGATGTAATCCAAGATGGCGGATGTGCCTCTGAGCCTCCATCCTCTTGTCCCCGGACATACATAACCCATCTACTCATAAAGTAGCACTGAAAGAAAAAAAATGTGTTAAGTTTCCACTGTAAAATTATTTTGTAGTAAACACAAAACTATTTGTTGATTACTACGGCATTTTACTTGCGACAGCAAGGTTTTTGTGGTAGCACAAAACATATTTTACAGGATGGATAACAACCAAATATACAGTAGCTGGCACAAAACAATTATTTTTCCTTGTAGCAAATATTATTATCAAAGGATGTTGTTATGTTGTCATTTCATATTGACTTTAAAACATGCAGACTTCAATTGGCGTGTATTGCATTCATTTATCTATCACACACTATTAAGCACAGGAATAATTTAAAAAGCCTTAGCAGTAACTATGCACGAATATAGCAAGTGAGATAGAATTTATTCAACAGTCCATGCAGTGTCATCTATTTGGTATCCACTACTGCAAGTGTATAAACAGAGAGAACTTTTGTAATAGAAGTCTAAACATGATGAAACTAATTTTTTCCAATCACGTTAGATTAAGCAAGAACTGTGCAAGCATTGCTCATGCACCCTGTTTCGTATAACTGCAGGAAAACGTGACTACAATTAATGTGCAGTAACTGATAATTTTCTTAAGTATGTAGCACAATACTAGACAAAATATACATTAGGGCCTGCATATGATAAAACGGAACTTCTGATTCATTTTAGAAATAAAAATGTCTTGTGTTGTGCCACAAATCACAAAATATTAAGCATTATTGCTCATAATTAGCTCTCAAATTGCACTGAATTTATACGGAGCACAGTGTACGTGTGATATGTGTAGTTTTTCGTCCCATATATTTCATTTTAGATGTTGATACAAATAATTCTGAGAACATAATTCAATAGTAGGAGGATTGCGTAGATTCGTCCATAGTCTAACAAAAATGTCAATAATTAAATGTGAACAAAATATGTGGGACGTGTAACAAACAAGAGAAAAGTTTCCAGAGGCAACGTTATTTGACATTCAAAAAGAAAGCAGAAAAAAATACTATGCAGTTATATTCGGCAGACTTACATTATGTACTATATCCATACATGACAGAAGAAAGTGTTTATGAAAAAAATACAGCGAAGTAAATGAATGAATGATTTATCTCAGTTTATTCAAGAAGACAAAAGAAAATAACTAAGGGTGAAGTTACACCTTGAAGTGAATCAGAGCTTTTTTTTCCTTCTGGAAAATCCGTAAGTTGAAATCAACATCTTTTGCGAATACCGGCAAACAAGTACACTACAATGTATTTAAATTCAACTAAAAAACTAGCTGAAATACTGAAGAAGTTAATGTTGCAGTAGTAGAGTTCACAGAGCTAAATAGTATCACTGTAGATACACGTAATATGCTAGGGGACGATGTATTCCCATTTCTAAGAGGGACCGCCACTTATACGAATGTGTGTTTCTCCGAATTGCTTCATCCCCGGTTCCGGTGGAGGGAGGGTCGTCCCCACTCTTGTCTCCCCATCCTTCCTTCCCTCCCTGAGGCGGACCGGCTGTCCCCCTCCACCGTGTGTGACAATGCCGGGATTCGTGAGTGTCTTCGTGCAGAAACTACATAACTACTACTTGTTATTATGTACACATTTTCTAAATTTAAAAAAAAAAACCTGGAGTGGATTTTGCGAAGGGATTGACTGGAAATTAAATTTGGTATGATTTTTGTGTTTATTTTAATAAAAGCACACATTAAATACTAATGTTATAAAGTTATTAATTGTAGCACATACCTTACAGTACAACAAAACACTGTTTATTGCAGGGAAAATATTTAAACTAATTTACTTCTCCTGTTTCAGTACTAAGAGGCATAGTGTAATTTTATTAATTAATAGTGCTAAGAGTCATGGTATATTTTTGTTAATTACTGGTAATGTTATTTTGAAAACATATTCTCTATAACTTAGGCCTACGTGAAACTCAAAAATACCTTAAATGTATTAAAATTCTCAACTGTATAAATAGTTCGCAAAAAAATCGTTTACCCTTTCGAACGAATTTCTTGTTTGTACAGGCTAAACATATGTCTCGACTTACTGTAAAGTTTATACGTACATGTTGAAAAAAATATCTCTGGAAGATCATGGTCTGGATAGATGAATGAAAAAGAATGTTCGACTAACGTGTTTGTCTACTTAACGCCATGGCAGAAAACAGTACGAAATGTCTGCAAGCGAGAAACATATTGATGCTTTTAATACTAAATACGCTTATATGAATATAATGTAAAGTATAGTTACGTGCATATTTTGTACTTGTTAGTAAACATTTTTAAAATTTTCGATAAGTGACCGGATTCCGTCTTACAACAAGACAATACTGCACTACTCTACCCCAGAGCGAACACTATCGCAGATTATCGCGCATATAATCTCTACTGCGACAGGTAAACTTCTTGAATTTTCGTACTGTGGAAATTTCTTGAACGAACACAAGCACCTGTAGAGCGAAATCTACCGTGGATAACACCACAGAGACCTCTCCACTGTGAAAGTTAAACTACTTGTATGCCTATGTCAGCGCACACGGACACGAGTTTACATCTGAAAGCCATTGTTGAGTTGAAATCATAGAATTCTAGGATTATCATAAAAACCTTTTGTAATTATTTGCAAATTTATGTTCTCAAGACATACAAAATATTAGTATCAGCAGCAATATTCCAGTCGGCGAAACAAATGAGAAACGAAGATGGTGAAGGTATATTGAAAATGAATTTCAGCAGCATATAAATTTAATTATATATTTATTTAACATCTTGAACGTGAGAATTTATTCATAAGTATATGTATTACTAGTAGCAGGCTCTCTTAAACTCGAGAAATATTTTGTGCGAACTTTAATAAGATATTTCCGAAAGGATTTGTATACATTTTCGCACTATACAAGTTGACAGTTGTAAAATAGACTTCCCACGCACAACTGAACTACCTTAGAGAGACTGTGCAATCCTATGTCGCTTTGAGGAAACCAAATTATGACGACTTGTAAGTAAGGATGTGCTAGAGTAAATTTTACACTGATGTCACCTCTGTTAGAAAAGAAAATTACCAACTAAATCAAAAGTACCGAGTAAGCGTGGTGTGTGCGGTAGCTTTACACAAAAAGTAGAGAAAATTTTACAAGTAAATGAATATCCCATATGTTGTGTGGGAGACATACAGTCACTCTTGTTAGAAAAAAAAAACTGCTGTAACTATTCGTATAAAATAATAAGCATGTATTGAATTGAAACTCCTAGCCACTATGTAAGCAGACATGTCACCACCACGCTATTGTAACCAAAAGAAAATTACGAATATACTATGCGTGGTCGTAATAATCTCGCTGACAAAAGTACGAAAAACGAACTCGATATATCTAACACAAGTTGAAATGTAAATGCAAATTTACTTACTTGTATTTTACACAGAAAAAATAATCCAGTGGTTGACACAAAAACATTTTGTTAGTGCACATGCGTTATTATACCATGTGGTTAGCACTGAATTTTCGTAGTTGTTCCAAAACTATACGTCAGTGTTAACAATGTATAATAGTTTTCAATAAACAATTTAACGGACACTGCTGAACTATTTAGTGATATAGTCTAGTCACTTTAAATTGAGCACTCCTCAACACTTTAAATATTAAAAATGGCCAAATATGTTACGTCTTGAGATTGGTGAAATGTTTACATTTGTTTTTTGTTCCAAAGAAGTATTCAGGTCAAACATATTGAAGGTGATCGTAAAATGGCTGAAAGAATAATTAGAGCAGTCCTCAATTTATCGTGAACAGTCGATTTCGATGTTAGTAAATAATATCGCTAAGTGTGGTAATTATTTGTATTACTAGTTACATATGTCAAGAGAATAGTGATTCCTTTTCAAGGATTTAGAATATATTACCTAAAAATTGCCGAATAATTCCTCCAGAGTGCAATTGTGCATCACATCCATGGACAATTTCAAAATAATGTGAAATTTTTTACCGACGCTACGAACTTACCAGCCATGTACGAGACTTCATACAAAACAGCAGCCGGAACTATCTTAAAAATTTTGCAAAACATCAGAGAAACACTGTACAATTACTGCACCAGATTTTCTTATTTCACGTAATGTTGTGAAGTCATTACCTTCAGATTTCCGAAAAAAGTAATGTACAATAGTGAGGCAACTAGGTTGCCTCGAATGTTGAATACGTTAGTTTCTGGCATGATACTGAAGAAAGTGGACAAGTCTTTTTCATTGTGAAAACTGGATTCAGTTCAGAAGTGACAGGAAAACTGATCTATCGGAATTTAAGTGCTACAAATTGCACGTAGGGGATGACTTCCTGAACATTTTCGTTGAGCAGATGTGCTGGAGCTCGGTAACATTGGCATATCATCAAGTAGTGTGCAGAAGACAGAGGAACCAACCAATAAAAAAAGGAAATTTCAAACGTTCTAGAAATAATATCATTTTGGGACTTGCGAAGGCACCACCAATAAGTGATTACTGGACAACCTATCCATTTTTTTAGGATGGGTACTGAGTCTTCTATCATGTCATGAAATATATTTGTACTGCTTTGTGAATGTGGCATTTCTGTGATAGTAAAAAACAACAGGAAATAAACTTCAGATGGAAATATCGTAGAATACTGTTTGAAAATCGTAAGAATTGCGCACACCAGGGAAAACTGAGTGTGTCGATGAATCTATTGTACCTAAGGTACGACTGAAAATAAAAAGATAGTGTACTAAAATATCTCGAAAATATGATGTAAACAAATCAAGAAAACAGTAGAAATGTACAATGCGGCAAATAATATATATACACATACAATTCGTAATTAAGTAAAAAAGCAATAGTCTAATAAAAGTTGTCGAGGGGACGTCTAACAACTGATTCTATTGGCAAAATACCGGCGAAAGTAGAAGATGTTTGGGTTTGCTCTTTTAATGAAGCGTAAAATTAAATATTTCATATGTTTATGACAAAATAGTGTGTTTTGGTAAAATTGACCTAATTACCGATTAATAGCGGGCAAAATTTTACTTAATTTATAAAAACAATAACTGAAAGCAAGTAACGTAAGTTAAACCTCATAAATAAAAATAAGGCTATAATTATAGGCCTTATAAAACTGGTTTCGATGGCAGTTCGTAAATTATTACAATAAACAGTCCTGTATTTTAATGACACATGTATTGGTTTACTTATTGCTGGACGCATCAGTTGCGCAGTCTCGATTAAAAGTAGAAAATATTTGTACGTCAAAACTAACTATTTTTAGTTAGTTGAAGTTAAAAGTAAAATAATTTATGTTCAAAAAATTAAACAGTCGAACTTTGAAGAACAGTGATATTCTTTGCCAAGTAATATCGAGAAATACTTTGGTCAACACAAATTTTATTAATAATGCTGTGAACACGTTCCGAATTTGCCGTAAGACTATCCAGGTATAACACACTATTACAACAACTCATTTATAGAAGTATAGTCCAAACTTAACTATAAAATGTGTAATTTTACAAAAACATTATTTTACAAAAAGTGATGAAGGAGGTTGGAATGTCTTCCGAAACGTCTGGAAGAATAAAAGAATCCTAATTTTATCATATGTTGAGTAAATTACGATGTCGCCCCGAGACGTCCGTGCGACGCAGCGCCGCGACGTCCGTGCGACGTCACGCCATCCCTGCGACGTCGAGCCGAGACGTCGCAAAACGTGGCCAAATGTACTTCCGTGCGACATTGTTGCGACGTTACTGCGACGTTTTGTGACTTCCCTGCGACGTTGCCGCGACTTCTTTGTGCTGTATGGGTTGTTTAGTTTTAACAAAACTCATTAAACTGTTCACATTTGAAACATAATCTATAGTGTTTAATTTAATTAAAATTTTGAAATAAGAAGTACAATAAAACAGAATCAAAGAACTATTTATTAAACCAGTTGAAGGAAGAAACTATTCAATGAATGTCTCTTACGCACAGTGAAAACGAGTACTGTTTAAATTATAATTTATTTATTAGGCACGCAATTGCACATTTTCGGTATTTTTTCTTTACACTTAGTAGTCTATATTGTTTCCACGTCAATCTACGTTTGAAGTAACATTCAAAATATAATTTCCCTGCACACTACCGAAAATATCTTTCAATTATTTACTCCAACACGTTCTCTCACCAGGAAATTTTTCCTTTGACTAAGAACTGAAAACTACGGCTCGATAAGGGCGATACCGGCACACGAATTACATATTCCATCGCCTTTGTGCGCAATGCACTGAACCGGCGAACATATTTCCTGGCATAATGCTTTTTCTATCAGACTCTAGGTGGTGACTTTTATAAAACTCAGTTCTGTAGCTAAGTCAATAATTCCTAACATATAGGGCCTATTGTAACATTTAGAAATAAATGCATACTCAAAATGGCTTTTTAAAATTTATGCAAGGGGTGAAGGAAGCAAATACAGCAAAAGTGGTGTTTTCAAAGAGCAATTCGGTCACCTGTAATGTTTTTGCTGTAGTTTTTATTTTATAGATTAATACATAGTGGACACATTAAATATTTCTTTTAAAAAAAAAGAGGTGTTTTATTAAGATGCAATAGAAAGTCAAAAGTTAATACTTTTTAAAAAATATTTACTATGATTACATATTCCCAGTAAAATGTAAAGCCAAATACGTAATTCATCACTGCTAATACGTGCGATATTCATAGCAAAAATCCCACCGAAATGAAATTTAAAACAATTTTGTGTGAAAAATGTCGAAACTTAGGTAATGACAAGCAAAGGCATACTTCTCTATAGAAATGAAATGTATCAAAAACGACGTTTAAATAAAAGCCGCCTAATATTTCCATTCACATACTATCCGGCCATGCATTGTTTTCAGGTCTAAACACAATAGTTTTTGTAAAGTACAAATAATCAACAATAATTACTCACACTATTAATAACAAACATCGAACATAGTGTTCTGTCGGGGCTATCCCGAAAATAAAATATTTATGAATACTGAAAAAAACTAGTAACAGAGCGGCAAATACTTAATTAATTTAATATTTTACTTTCTATTTACAATTACTATCACTTACTTGAATGCGAAGGTGATGTGGCCCATACGGCAAAGCTAACTAACATACATCTAAACAATCTCATTTTATACTCTGGCGGCTAGACTGAGGGCGTGGCATCTGGCGCAGGCTTCAGGTCGTCCCAGCAGCAATTCCTCCTTGTAGACTGTTAGAGCAGAAGACCAAAGATCCGCTCGGAAATGGCGTGCAAGCGAATATAACTCAATCTATTGAGTGGAAAGGGAACTTCCCTCCAGGAATGGTACCTCCCAAGGGGAGTGTCCCAACGGTTGGAAAACGCTGAGGACACCTCACGATTGGCTATGGACCAAGCCCATGCACTATGCATCTATGTTGTGATAACACAGTCGTGGAATGGACGAAGTCCACGCTTCCATGAAAACACTCCTCTACCGTGGCCACACTGTAGGAGAAATGTCGTCAACACTTGGGAAATGTCAGGCCACAAACGGATGTAAGTGCCGGGAAACTGAGGTCTGTGATTGCACCACACTCTGGGCACGGTCGTGCGTCGTAGCCTCTCTGCAGGCAAGGCTCGTCGCCTTGAACGAAATAATATTCACATAGCTAACACACAAGACACTAAGTCTGAATACCCTAGGTTCAATGACAGGCAAGGCCTGGGCATTACAACACTTCGTCCTTTGAAAAATATCTGATCTATATATACAGATCTGTTTAGAAAATAAAAGAAATCCAAGAAGTGTGTAAGAAGCTATACTTCTCTGAAACAAAGAAATGTGGAAGAAGCTATGCCTTGATAATTCAACCTAAGTATGTATGTATTCAAGGAGACCCTATAGGTTCACACCAATAGATAGTGTCGTCAAATCAATTGAAATTTCATCAGAGTTTCTGTAGAACGTCTTCTTCTACTTCTTCTTCTTCTTCCCCCATACTGTAGTAGCCCATTCTTTTCGAGGAATGAGATTGCTTTGTAAACTAATCATAAAATTCCTCAACTTAATATGAGTGGGATAAACTACTAATTATCTCAAATTCATTTCTACTAAAATTAATTAAAATCAAAATAAAGCAAAAGGGGTCTAGAACCACGTCAACCTCACTTACAAAATAATTCACGAGAGATATTATCTTGAGTGAGAGCTGAAACAAAACACAATTAACCCTTGGCATATTACAACACATGTAACACTTCAATTCATAATCAAAATTTTAAGTCTAGTCTCTCCATTTATATTCATCATATGTATACTCATTTTAAATGTTCATGTTGATTATCATCATTGAAATATAAGATAAAGTCTTTAAAATTTTGAAGTCATTCTGTGATCATTGGTAAATGCAAGTTATTTATTTCTACTAGTACAAGATTAATTAAATTGAATAAAAACATTTGCATAACACTTTGTATAATATTTATCATTGCTCAAAATATTAAACGGATCAAACTTATTCAAAAATTACGCTTTGAATAATATTTGTCTACAAGCTTCTTTAAAAGTGTCACTTCTTTCATAATTGTAAAGCATACTTGGTGGGATAGATTATTGGAAAACTTAAAATAACACTGTGTGATGTTTCTCTTTTCATTTAGCACCGAAACACTCTATATTTGAAAAACTCGTCGTTGGAACCCTAATCTCTGATCGCTGCGAACTGTTGTGTCGTGATGACATTTCAATGTTTCGTTCTTTACCATGAGACACTGGTACGCCTTCTTTACTATTGGTACCTGATGATGAGGCCCCCTCCTTAGGGACAGTTTGGACTGGCGTAGATCCCTCCTTAGGTCGAGACGATATGGACCTCTCCATGGTCCATGACGATAAAGTCCCCTCCTTGCAGCTGGCTTGGGCCCCCTCCTTTTGGCTGGCCTGGGATGCAGAGGTTATGGCCCCATCATTGAGGCTGGACCATGATGAAGCGACTCCCTCTCCTAAACTGACTATAGATGATGCGACCCTCTCCTTGAGGATCCCTCTCCTGGGCTGCGTTGTAGGCGGCGTCCTCAGCTCGACTCCTTATTCAACCCTGGACTGCTGGACTCTGTCTTGTTGTCTCCTCCTTAATGGAACTCCAGGTAGACATCTGGATAGCTGGCTACCAACTCGACGACGTATGAACGTTAACAGGGCGATTACTCCTCCAACAATAGTTATAGATAGCACAACTGTAATGGTTTTTGAAAGTTGTGTATCAGAGATGTGCTGACATTTAACAACTTTTAATTTTGTCATCAACTGCTGTATCTCTATACTTGTGTCGTTATCATGAATACTCGACAAATCAATTTTAAACTTTGTGACTGTTGATTCTATCATATGCTTTTCTTTATCAGTTAACAGTGACTGTACTTGAGGAAACTGTACTTTCTTAAAATCGTACTTGACTACTATCTTGTTACTGTGTGGTAACAACTGTAATCTATCACTTAGGAGAACACAACTGCTTACCTGGGACATGACCCCCTGCACCGAGATCCACTCCTCAGCCACTTTAGAACCACCTTCCTTATCTGGGTAAATCTTTGTTATTTTAATTCTATTTGGCATGGAATAGATCCAACTAGCGCCATCTACCGATCTGATAAACACTGGTGTAAAAACTTTTCCTAATACCTCTCTCTTACATGACGAGGGATCATAAGTTGGCAGAGCCAATATCAAATCATTTAGACAATGAGGTTCTTTCACAGAAAAGGTCGGGACATTCGCGGGACAAACTACGTTATTTCCTCCCTTGCACTCATTCAAGTCTGCTTCAGACATCAACACATAAAATGGTCTATTCTCCGAGAGTGCGATACATGGATGACTAGGAATAACCTGTATGTATCGATTCAAATTTTCGTCATAGACTGGAAATGGATAAGCTCTGAATATTATAAAATATCTATTCATCGAATTCAATTGAAACTCAATTATTAATTGAATACTTGTTTCAGTGGCAAGTGCATGCACGTTACAAACTTCGTAATAATTATAAGTACTATCAATCTCTGATACTACGATTAACGCTTTATGAGCTGGTAATTTAAGAGCAATCTCCTTAAGAATCTTCGACAACTTAACAGGCGAAAGTAAAGTTGATGGCAATCTTCCTGTAGCTATAATATCCAGTGACATCTTTATTTTAGTAACCCCTTGTTTGTACAGTTGCAATACAAATTCAACTTCTCTAACTATTTTATTAAAACGTAAAATCTCGCCAAAGTGCATCATTCTACTTTCGAAACTTCTAGCGAACGTTTTTAACTTTTCATTTATTTGGTCTGTTAGAATCATTATAGCTGTCGCACGCACAGCTTCTTATCTTTGTATTTAATCCTTTCATAAGAGTGAGCTGATGCTTTACAACATGTATAAGGTTTTCCTGTCTTTCTGCTAGTCCCTTAGTAATCTTATGGATATGCTTATAATCGTCATTAGTCATAGTCCCGAACAAAGACTTTAAAATATCTCCTCCTACATTAATTAATCCTCTCTTCTCTCGTGCGGAAGATCTCGGTTATATCAACAACAACTGATTTATCTCCTCATTTAATTCTACTGCTAACTCTTCAATCACACAAATCTCATCAAACGAATGTTTTATCAGAATATCATGTTCCGTCAAATTTCTTATATATCCTATGGGAACATCTCTCCCAGTAATCGAACTAAGTCGCCCCATGAAGTCTTCAATAACTCTGTGTAATTCATCGACAGGAAGCTCTAGCACAATCGTCCACTTGTCGCCAGTTAACAGTACATTATTCTCCTGTAATAATATCACACCGGCTCCTACGGTGTGATCTGCAATGCAAACAGCATTCCTACTTGATCAGCTATCTTTCATTTAAAATATTTTCGCAATAATAACCCTGCAACAAATCTCAACTATTTATTTTCATCATTATCTATAGTTCATCTGTTCAACTATCTCTCATGTGCAACATCTCCACAATAATATCATTACAACAAAATTCAACTAACTATTTTCGTCTATATCTACCGCTTCTTCTCCTTGAGACAAGTTTCCTACTCTTGAGCGCAATTTGTAATTACCTCTATTTTCTCCTAAGGTTTCACTTACCTATTTCTGTGATACCTAGAGGGCTCCCAAATACTCGTGTCACCTATATTATCATCATTGTCTGAGTCTAGACTCTCATCACTATCTCTTTCTATATGTATCTCTTCAGCCTCACCTATATCTCTATCATCTGTAGTATCGTCAACATCTACTGTCATTGGGTGTGATAAAGGACCGATATCACTTTCACTTTCTCTAATATTTTCCCCGCTCGACTCACTTGAGTCATCTGTTTCGCCATTTTCATTATTACTTTTTTCTATGTTACACTTTTTACTTTTAGGCATCTGAATATCATCAATACTCTTGACACATATCTTTTTAACATCAAAATTATGATCAACGTCTTTAGCTAGCTTTAACCTATCACAGTGTACAAAAACTTTTTTATTATCTAACATTAATTCGTAAGTAACATTACTTAATTTTCTCAACACTTTGTAGGTCCGGACCAATATTTATGAAACTTCGATATTACACCCTTCTTAACACTAGGGGTACACAAGTACATGTAATCATTTTCTTTTATCGAAGGGAACTGAGACTTTTTATCATAGTTTTTTCTGTTTTTCTGCAGACATTTTATTTCTTTCTCTCGCAACTTGATATGCTTCACTTAATTTCTTATTCAATATCCTGACATGGTCTCTTACAGTGACACCCTCCTCTGCAACGTCTGGCTGACTACTTAAGTCATCAAGAGGAGGCAGTCTAATCTCTTTACCATACAACAAATAATGTGGACTAAATCCAGTGGAACTGTGGTGTACTGTCCTATACGCGTGTACAATGCAATGTAAATATTCTTCCCTATCACTACCATACTCATTTACAAAGTGGGAAATCATATCAGCTAACATTCTATGTAATCTCTCAACACGACCATTACACTGTGGTAGAAAAGGTGTGGTTTGTAACTTTTTAATTCTCAACAACTTACAAGTCTCTAACATTAACCTCGATACAAAATTACGTCCCTGGTCCGTCAACAATCTCTCGGGACATCCATGTTTCAAAACAATTTGCTGTACGAAATGTTTCGCGACTGTCTCAGCTGTCTGATCAAGAATAGGTATCGCTTCACAATAGCGTGTAAAATAATCCGTGAACATCAAAACATATTTATTTCCTGATTCTCCATTTTTCGGTAAGGGGCCTAATATATCCAGCGACACAAGCTGGAAAGGTTCTATTACTTCTGGCTATGTACCCGGCGGTGCTCTTTTTGACTTATTACTTTTACATGTAATGCAGTCTCTACATTTACTTATAAATTCCTCTACATCCTTACATAAGGTTGGCCACCAATATAAATTCTGTAATAGACGCTGTGTTCGCTTAGTTCCCTGATGTGCCGAAAACAGTGTAGCATGTTGATGGTTAATCACATTGCTAACTAATGATTTAGGAACAACAATAATAATCTTATCATCCTTTCGCCTACATAAACATCCTTTGTATCTAGGAAAAATTCTTTCTGATCTCTATCCTATATTATCTCCTGACATACTTTATCATTATTTTGAGCTTCTATTATAACGTGCGTAGAAATAACCTTATTGACTGCATTCACCATTCCTGAAAGGCAATCTGCATTCGAATGCTTTTTCCCTGGTTTATGGATCACTTCATAATCAAGTTCTGACAATTTAAGAGCCCACCTTGTCAATCTCGAGCTCGGGTCTTTTAAATTTAACAACCATCTTAACGCAGAGTGGTCTGTAACCACAGTGAATCTTCTACCATATAAATAAGCTCTAAAGTAATTAACTGCAAACATCAATGCACAGAGCTCACGTTCAGTTGTACTGTAATTTCTCTCGGCTGTATTTAATTGTCTACTTGCATAAGCGATTAGTCTCTTGCCCGTATTGCAACTGCGATAATACTGCTCCTATAGCGTAACCACTTGCATCAGTACTGACAATGAATGGTACTGAAAAATCTGGATAAGCCAAAATTTTATATGACATCAGTTCATCTCTTAAAGTACAAAACGCAATTTCTTGTTCATTTCCCCAGTGGAATGGTTCATCTTTCTTCGTTAACTTCGTCGACGGTCGCGCTATCTCTGCGAAATTCGGCACAAATTTTCGATACTATGAAAACAATCCTACGACTGAGCGTACTCCACTAATATTTCTCGGTCTGGGAAGCTCTTTAATAGCTCTCAAGTTCTTAGGGTCTGGTTCTACTCCTTTTGAACTTACAACATGACCTAAGTATTCTACTAGATCTTTTGCAAACGAACACTTATGTGGCTGTATTTTAAGGTTAGCGTCTTCAAGTCTCATCAATATATTACGTACACGTTCGGCATGTTCTCTCATTGTTTTACTAAATATAATAATATCATCCATATACACTAACACTTTTGTACCTAACAATCCAACTAATACATAAATTTCCATAAGCCTTTCAAATGTGGCTGTAGCATTACATAGCCCAAAGGAAAGTCTGTTAAACTCGTACTTTCCTGTAAAAGTGGCAAAACTTGTCTTTTCTTTATTGCTGTCCTCCAATTCTATCTGAAAATAACCGCTTGCCAGGTCCAGCATCGAAAAATACTGTGAACCATGCAATGAATCTAATGTTTCTGTTATATTACATCGAAAAATACTGTGAACCATGCAATGAATCTAATGTTTCTGTTATATTAGGCAGAGGATACGGATCTAACCGTGTCACCTGGTTCGGCCGGCGATAATCCACACTAAATCTGTGCTTAATCGTCTTATCTCTGTTCCTTTGTTTAACCATGACGACTGGAAACTGCCATGGAGACTTACTCTCTGAAATAATACCCTTACCTAACATATATTTTACTTGAGCCTCTACTATTGGCTTTAACACATGTGGAACTCTATATGGATTCTGCTTAATCGGTTTGGCATCACCTGTGTCTATTCTATGTTTTAGTAAATTAGTGCATCCCACATTAGAACTATTTTCTAATTGGAACACGTGCGCAAATTCTTTTAGCACTAAAAAAATTTCATTAAAATCTTCCTTGCTTAAATGTCTCAGTTTTTCTCGTATCATATGCTCTATCACTTTAATCTCACTGTCCGACAGTGGTGTCTTTCTCCTAACTTTATTACTTAAGGCGCCTTCACTGTGACATGTACTACAATAATATTCTGGTTTCCAACATTTATCAGATTCTACGTTATTCAAACGCTCGGGGAATTTACTGGTCCTTATGTCTCCTACTTTGAGACTGCTATCAGCAATATTACAACTTTCTCGCTTAAACATCTTATTATCTTCGCTACTATCATCGTTATTGCGATTCTCAATATTTTCACTATTTTCATAACTTGTATAGCACTCATTATTGCGGTCGGCATAATTCCTATATTTCTTACTTTCACTGTCTATTATATTCTCACAATTAACTATATCCTCACTTTCTGTATTATTTTCACAAATTTTATTACTCTTATACATTTTACTTTTATAACCTTCGCTATCAAACATTTTACTTTCACAACTTGCTCTATCAGAAATTTTATTTTTACAACTTGTACTATTCTCAGACGTTTTTCTTTTATAACTTCCACAGGATTCGGGATTTCTACTCTGATTTGGATTCACTATTTCTCCTAATGTTTCTCTCGACTGAACTCCTAATTTAACTCGATTGTCTTCATGATGGATTAAACAACGATCAGTGTTGTTTGTGGTCACCTCACCTGACACTTTACATTTATTTCTCTTACCACGACTCACTCCGCTCGAGGAAATTACTCTAGCTTCGGAACATGAAAGCGGACATGTACAACAATATTTCTCATCAGGGACTAATGTGAGGATTTTTCTCTGTGGTTCTGTGTGTGGCGCGCTTAAATCTCTATCCGAATCAGTCTCACAACATTTATCATTGGATCTACGGGGAACACAATTGCTTACGCATAGTACTCCAGCAGTTTCATCAACAAGTGTGGCATATCCTATATCTGTACCCCTTTGCACAGCAAGCGTCTCGTCTGACACGTTTATCATCTTTGTTATAGCCCTCACATAATATTTTGACGCTTTCAGAGGAGGTACCTCTATTATATTCTCAGGACCAACCCTGGCAACGATCCCTTCGACACCCCCACCATTACGTGTCGGTTCTCTACCATCTACTTCTTGTGCGCGCATCTCACTAGGACGACGAGTCCTCTTACCTCGTTGGCTACCCTCATAATGGGAAATGATAGGCTGAGGCGCATCTCTATGACCCGTAACATAGAGGTTATCTTTACCCTGGTCAACCACCCTCATAGCCGACCCTAATTCACAACTTTCATAGGTACCTGTACAGCTGTCCACACTGTCTACTTGACTCGTCTCACTGAGTCTACACCTAGTCCCCAACTATCGCTCTTGAGTCGCTTCTCTGCTCCATTTATCATCCTCATCTCTACTGAGGTTCTGTCTGGAGCCTACATAATATACTCTCTTTCTCTTATTAGAATCATTTGACCTATATTTTCTCTCCTGATGGCCTTCTGTGGTTTCTAGTGCTATCGCCATGTGCTCTGCTTCATCCAGTGTTTGGGGGAGTTTATATCTTAACTGTAAACCGACAGAACCTTGCAGCCCATCAGTAAATGTGGCTAACAAACGTCTTTCAGCCTCTTGATTCAATACTTCCTGTCTCTCGGGCTCCTCTACCCTTTGTACTGCCTTTTCGCATATTTTTCTACAAAGATCTGCGAACGCCTGAACATTTTCACCGCTTCTCTGTTTAGCGTTGTTCAACATGAAATAATGGAATTGTAGGGGTTGGCATTCCTGAAATCTTTCTGTTAACTCCTCCTTCAAAACTTTAAATGTTACATCTCCCTCTAGATGCGGACAAGTGGTGATAAACTTGTGTGCTAGACCCTTTATTTTAATTTTTAACTAACTTTACTTTATCTTCATCCGTCCACCTACCTAACGCCGCAGCACTTTCTATACTCTATAAATTCATGCACAGGTACGCATCCCTTTTCGCCTGACCATTTGTCAATCAGCGAGACCACTGCTAGGTCCTTCACGTATGTGGGGATCTGTGCTGTTCCTTCCTTAGCCATGTTTCACTAACTGGCAGCTAACAATTTATATTCAATACTCGTACACTTAGTCTTTCTGTTCTGAAAGCGGAACCCAAGTCCGACGATCGTGTGTACCCTTTTTCGGAGTTTCGTATGGCGATTTACTGCTTTCTGAAATAGCAGGTAACTTCTCTTTCGCTACTTGAACTGCTTCTTCTCGTTCTTTATTCTGAGAAGAACTAACACTTATATTGTTTTCAATCTCACTAGAGCCAGTAGGCTGCAGTTGAGCGCTTGCAACCTGATCAATTCTCTCTATTTCAAACTCCTGATATATGCGATGGGAAGGAATAAATCTCTTAACTAATCGTACTTCAACTTCTAAAACAACACGACCTGCGGAGCTATCATATTCATACATACGGTATGCAGGTGTCGGAAAACTTCTCTTAGGTTTCCCCTTAAACGCGATTTCTAATCCTGAACCTGTTGTTAAAGCATTAAGCTTCTCACGAAATGGTTCTACTTGGGTTAAGCTAAAGGAAGTATGTTTCTTGAAAATTCTCTGTATAAAATTATATGAGTAGTCCTCTAAGTCTTTAAGAGCTTCCTCACCTGAGGTTAAAACAATAATAATGGACACTACTGTGAAATCAATTACTTTACCTTCCTTCCTATTAAACATTAAACGACATAGCATAGCGACCTAATGTTGCTGCAATATACAACATATAAGAGGTGCAGAATCTAAATAATTGTGGCAAAAACTCAATCCTAACCCAAGTTCGCGGTGTGACGTCTTTTAAGTCTACATCGCATTCAATGGTGCCATATTTCCTATTATTGGCAGGGCCATGCACATATTCAACATTAAAACGATATGAGCATCTACAGTAACAATGTTCGTTGTAGTCAATCGCGTCTCCTCGCTCGCATAATATTTTATTTGACTCGTCTATCGTTATCCTAACGATCCTAAACACCTCAGGACACATTCAAAATCCCATTAGCAACACTGCTAAGTTCAATTAGTACCTCACGATTTGTATTCATTCTACATTATCACTTATTTAATTAACATGTTTCATTAACTCACTGTTTCTCAAGACAACATATATTATAAACGATCGCAATATTTTAACTGAAACCTCAAACAACCTATAACCTGAAATCGTAAAATCCTAAAAATCTCTAAATGTCCTAAAATCCTGAATGTCCTAAACCCTTCAGAGTGGGTTACTTTTGTAGCCATCTGGAACATAATCCCACCGCTGCCACCATTTGTTATGTCGGGGCTATCCCGAACATAAATATTTATGAACACTGAAAAAAAACTAGTAACCGAGCAGCAAATACTTAATTTATTTAATACTTTACTTTCTATTTACAATTACTATCACTTACTTAAATGCGAAGCTGATGTGGCCCATATGGCAAAGCTAACTAACATACATCTAAACAATCTCATTTTATACTCTGGCGGCTAGACTGAGGGCGTGGCATCTGGCGCAGTCTTCAGGTCGTCCCAGCAGCAATTCCTCCTTGTAGACTGTTAGAGCAGAAGACCAAAGATCCGCTCGGAATGGCGTGCAAGCGAATATAACTCAATCTATTGAGTGGAAAGGGAACTTCCCTCCAGGAATGGTACCTCCCAAGGGGAGTGTCCCAACGGTTGGAAAACGCTGAGGACACCTCACGATTGGCTATGGACCAAGCCCATGCACTATGCATCTATGTTGTGATAACACAGTCGTCGAATGGACGAAGTCCACGCTTCCAGGAAAACATTCCTCTACCATGGCCGCACTGCAGGAGAAATGTCGTCAACACTTGGGAAATGTCAGGCCACGAACGGATGTAAGTGCCGGGAAACAAGTCTGTGGTTGCACCGCACTCGGGGCATGGTCGTGCGTCGTAGCCTCTCTGCAGGCAATCTCGTCGCCTTGAACGAAATAATATTCACATAGCTAACACACAAGACACTAAGTCTGAATACCCTAGGTTCAACGACAGGCAAGGCCTGGACATTACAATAATTTTCTTAATGTATAATTGCGATTCGCAGATAATAAACATTTTTATGTTCCAATAAAATTGAGTACGTAGTTAATTTCATACATATTAGGCCAAAATGGATATTTTAATGTCTGAGAATGATATTTCCGGAAATTTGCATTATTTCCAAATATCAGTATTACAATACACTATGCAACATAATAGTTATGAACTTTGAAAGAACTGTGCAATGGGAGTTCATGACTAGATTCAGTTTCTTGGACGTACTCCATTGCAAAATTGAACGACTGTCAAAGAAAAACTAAACAAATAAAAGAAACCATAAAATAAGCAGAGTATGCTTAGTCAGCAAGATACAAACACAACATGAAATTCCAAGATGGAATCGGGTCAGCTACAAACAAGGAACACAATAGTTGAAAATAATTTTTGCAACATCCTGGCATCGAACACGAAAAACTTTCCCTTTCTATACAACATGCTAGAATCGCCGCTACCAAGCTTAAACTCTATCACAAAGTACATATACATGCAATAAAATGTCTGAAAAATTACAAATTAATTTAATTGCAATCTATTTCAGTTGTAAAAATATAATTGGCATATTTTGTAGTCTCACTATCATAAGGAATTATTATTTGTACAGTTAGACGCCACATTTACCCTCTCATTTTATTTAATATTATATTTGGCAAACGAATGGTAATAACATTATCACCAAGACATTTTGTTCTGATTAGCTCAGTAATTGGTACCTCGTCTGGTATTTTAGTTAGCCTTTGGTTACTACCCGTTAATCTACCATTTAATCTTAACCGTAACTCGAGAAACGCAAAACACTGCAAACCAACACATTTAATCAGATGTTAATCAGAACAAAATCAGACCTTGAGAAACTGGTCCGAAGGGAATTATTAATTACTTTTAATAACATACACTTAACTCCTGTTTACTTTAATGGTGATAATTTTAATGTTGTAGATTTATGAGTGGTATATGCAGAAATTTATTGGCATGTCTGAGGCACGGAAACAGCTCATCGATTAAAGCGACTATGGCAGCAGAGTCTAGAACCGAATCATTTCCATTCCGCAGAGTACTATGTAGTGTCGTTCAGCATTTAAGACATTTTTTCGTATCAAACTTCAAGCCGTTTGGACCTTACGAGAAGGTCGTTTTTATTGCCACTATAAGGGTCTCCAAAAAATTACAAATGGGCGAGCTAGATTTTTAAATATAGATCTATTGTTTGAAGTGTGCATCCTTTTAAAACACGTGGTATACAAGAGTTTGACATTTTCTTTCCGCCTTTCTCAGTAATTGACCAATTTAATAATTTTATTTGTATTCAGAAAACTCTATACACTTGAGCAAGAACTTTACCGTTGTCGTGTAGGCCAGTCTTGGCCCAGGCCCGACTGTTCCCACTCGTGGGTGGGTAGACGATAGGCACGCAGCAATGATTGTAGGTTGTTGGTTTTAGTTTCAACAGCTTTTTGTAGTTTTATATACTTACTTTGGTGCGAATATGTAAACAAGATAGCACATTACACAGTACTTAAAAAACTTTTATGCTGGTATGCAAATCAATACAAGATAAATGTTTTATTATTTTAAATACAATATTATGCGGAATTTCGAAGTACACAAAAATATTCTATTAAGGAATCACACACAACTCATCCTCATGTGTTCACTGTGATCTTCTGGCTGGCATGTGTGTCTGTTAACATAAGGATAGTAAGTTCGAATCTCAGCAATGACATAGATATATTCAGATTGATATCTAGATTCAATGTCGATAAATAAACAGTGTCAAACAGGAAACACTTAATAACCATAGAATTGTAAAGTAAAAACAGACTTTTATAAAAATACCACACACATAGCAGACCATCTATGGGACAGCTGTGGATGTGGAGTGATTCATTGGTGAACCATTGCTGGTACAGTCATGGCAAGCCCTCTGTAAGTCAGCTGATGGCTGGGAAGTAGAACATTGCTGTCCCATCGCTGGTAAATGTATGGCAAGCCCTCTGTAAGCCAGCTGATGGCTGGGAAGTGGGACATTGCTGTGCCATCGCTGGTACTTGCATGGCAAGCCATTTGTTAGCCAACTGATGGCTGTGAAGCGGGACAGTGCTGTTCCATCGCTGGTACATATATGGCAAGCCATCTGTAAGCCAACTGATGGCTGTGAAGTGGGACATTGCTGTGCCATCGCAGGTACATGCTTGGCAAGCCATCTGTAAGCTAATTGATAGCTGCCCAAATAGCAAAGTCAGCTTGTTTCATGCTGGAATCAAGCTTACCACAACAAATGGTTAAGCTTGAATCAAGCATGCCTCGGCAAGTCAGTTAGTGGAAATCAACTTTGAATCAAGCTAACTAGTCTCCACTCGGCAAGCTTGAATCACGCTTGCGCTGAAAAGCTTGATTCAAACTTGCCTCAGCAAGTTGAGAAGTATTTTCTGAATACATGTGTACTACTTTTCAGAATATTAAACTATATTATGTCCTGCTTTTCTCCATGAGTGTCTCTCAACTAATAAACAAACGAAAGACGAAATGTTCGGCTTGCCAAAGCAAGCAAGTTGGTGAGCCTTCAGCAAACTTGCCAAAAGTAACACTTGAAAACAGCTTGAGTCCAGCTGTTTAATTAAAGCTTAACGAGCAAGCCAAATTCAAGTGAAACAGCAAGCTTGCCACAAGCCAACATGCTATGTAGCTGTGAAATGGGACATCAATGGGGCATTGCTGGTTGGACACACGGATCATTCATGTGCCATTCTTGTTGTACTACTGTTGGACCATGACTGGGCCAATTAAGTATTTCCCATGGTCGCATCTTCAGGCCCAGCAAACGTGCCAGGTACATCCCGTCGGTTGGCCAACTGTTTTCCAGCAGTGCATACCAGTTCTATTCCAGTAATGGACCATGTGTATTCTGCTTCATAGGATGTGTTTTCAAAAAATTCTAGATTATTCTTAAACCAAATATGAAAGTGATTTTTTCTTCAGATTGAAGGTTACATAAATATTTAAAAAGCATGTATAGGATTTTTCGAAATAAAACCTAGAAGGCTGTTAAA
Organism: Medauroidea extradentata; assembly: GCA_003012365.1. NCBI lineage: Eukaryota > Metazoa > Arthropoda > Insecta > Phasmatodea > Phasmatidae > Medauroidea > Medauroidea extradentata. The sequence continues at coordinate 11,977 of PNEQ01121420.1, read as the reverse complement.
ATGAATAAAACATGTTTTCTAAATCATTCTCGGTGTCTCTTAAACCAAACAGGTTATCCAGACGAATTTTACTTCAGAACAATGGTTTTGTAGATATAAAAAAAAATGTATACCAGGATTTTTCGAAATTTTACATTGAAAGCCATTTAAAATATGTAATTCGTTTTTAATTAATCCTCTGGACCTCTGTACCAATCTCTTGAATGTTGTGTGACAGCATGTTGACATCTTAACTACTGCCATTTTGTTTTTCAATATATTGAATGTCGTGAATTTCGTCAAAGATTTTCTTTTCGAACATTTTTGAAATTTTCTTTGATCAAGATATTTTAGAATGAAGTAGAGGTTTTTCTGACGTTATTAATTCAATAAGATATTAGTTCAGTTCTGTACATGAATTTAACCACATTAAATATAAAACCGAGCATTACTATTTTTAAATAATATAAGCAAAATCAATAATAATTCGTATTTTTTAATTTTTAAACCAAGTATATTTGTGTAGTGCAAAGTTAGTAGATTGTAAAATTGGTATGTTATTTATTTTGTGCATAATTTGTTTACAAATTGTGTGATATCTTTTCAAGTGGTCCCTTCGATATTTATTGAATAAGATTTCTTGAACCATCATGCTATTCAATAAATTTAATTCAAAAAATATTTGGTTGTGTGAAATATGTGAAATATACACGTAAGAAATCTGATGATAGCTGTGTTACGGTCTGTGGTGTGGACGAGATTGCGTTCTTATCCCATGTAAGTCATTACAACAGGAAATTACAATGATTTTAAATGTGCACATATTTTAGGAAGCTGGAAGATAATTTCCTTTTCTAACTGAAGCATACAACCACGTCGTTAATTGTTAAAAGCACAGTGGATACGGCCATGGCGGAACAGTCGAATCACTTGGACAGATTGATTGGGTTGCCTTCCTGCAGTTGGGCTGTTGCATTGATGCAGGGTAATTCTTCCTTAAGTCTAGCCCACCTTCCTTTTCAGTTCAACTATTACTATCTCGCTCACCTTCTTCCTAAATTCCTTCAACCTCCTCGCCTCTTCCACTTCTTGCTTAAGTTCGTTCCACTCCTTTACTGTTCTGCTTATCATGGAATTTTTCCCACTGTTCCTTTTACTACCCACTGAATCATTCATACATGAGATCCACTTCCTATATTTAGTCCTTTTTCAATCTTGCTTCCCAGTTATACCCACCCGCCTATACCTCTCACCACCTTGAACATCCTCACCAATCTCTCCACCTCCCGCCTCTCCTGCAGTGTGTTGCATTTTAGTGACTTTACCATTACTGATGGTCTGTATCCTTCCTTTCCCTCCCCATTACCCATTGTCCATAATTTATTAAGAACTCATCTGGCTGCTCTTCTCTGCACCCTTTCCATCTCTACCACCTCCACCCCCAAGTATGGGTCCCAGATTGCCGCCACATACTCCAAGCAGGGCCACACTATCGTGTTCTAAACCTTTTCTTTCACTTCCTTAAGTACCCAACAATGCACCTCTCCTCTTCCTTACAACTTCTCTCTCCTCCCCCTACATCATTTAAAGTTGTCCTGCAGTATAACTCCCAAGTATTTGTACCTATCTCCCCAAGCACCCATCCACACCAACTGTAGTTCTCTCTGACCACCTTTCTTTTCTTGGTAAACCTCATTATCTTAGATTTCTGCACATTCACCCTCATTCCATTGTTTCTGACAAATTTTCTAACACATTTATAACTTCCTGCAGGCTGCCACCCTCCCCATTCACCCTATATAATATACAATCGTCTGCAAACAACCTGTCTCCTGCAATTCTTTAGATACACAGGTCCCCCATTATTATTGCAAACAGTAAGGGGCACAGGACACCCCCTTGTGGAACACCTGAACAGCTAAGGTCGTAAATTATTTGGGTTTAGGTAATGTTTGTAGACAAGGGAAATTAATTTTAAGGCAGAATTCATTTACTTTCATGCAACTGTTAATGTCAGGGAACTCGGCCATTGATTGGCTAATGATGTCTGCAATTCAGATGTAAACATTTCTTATAAGACAATGTACTGCCCCGAGCTATTGTCTCGTGCAGACACGCGACTGAAGGGCCGCGCAACCCCCACCCATTCAGCTGCCGCTCGCTACCTACAGCCCGGGCTGCGAGGTACAAGAATACGGCTCCCCTTCCCCAGACTGCCCGCTCCTGGCACCGCGGCCTGCTCGGGCAGACTGACGTCAATGACCGGGACTGACATCAACGGCCTTATGAATGAGTAGGCACCTGTCCGTCACCATTTGACAGGCATTCAGCTCGGGCGGGACTGAGTGTTACCGAAACATCGAGAAGGTTCAACTTACATCACTCAGCCCTGTCGGCGAACTTGGAGAATATTCTGGACATCGTCGGAGGTACTATATATCCAGACGACCCACGAGAGGTTCTGAGTGGTTATTTGTTAGTGAAGGTGCGCGACGAGTGAACGAAGGAGACCAGCGAATCAAGAAGAGGCTGTGCTAGTGTGGATGATGATGGCATTCTTTGAGTGGTGTGAGTAAGTGTGAGTGGGCGAACAGGTTTAACTGGTTGTAGTTGTGATTTGCGAGACATTCCTATATAGAGACTGAAAGACTGAAGAACTTAGCGAAAGAGATATTTAATTATCAAATTCAAAAATACAATAGTTATTAATTCAGACTGTTAGATTATTTGTATAAAATATCTATAAATTTTTATTTAAAGAAAGTGGATTGAAAGTGTTGTGTAATTAATGTAGAGTGTTTTGTAGAGTGTTAATATTAAATTAAAACATACATTTAATTAATTTTATTTAATTACCTGAGCCCTCCATCCCAAGTGAACCTGGGTACACCCAGTACAGTAAAGTTGTTACACTGGTGTCAGATGTGAGGTGGAAGCATTTCATTTTAAATAATTTTTATTTACTTTACAGTAGTTATATAAAATAACTTTACTTATTAAGACAGTTTAAGTTTATAGAATTTAATTTTGTGAATGATAACCAGGAAAATGGCTGCTCATATAGAAGAACTATGTACATTAATATAAGGACTAAGGGTTCAGATCTATAGCGTAAATAGCCAGGTTAGCAGTGTTAAAAGGACATCAGTATTGTTAATAATCAAATTAGCAGTGTAAATAAAACTGTAGTCAGATTAGCAATGTTAACAATCAAATTCATAATGTAAGTGAATTGTTGGACAGGAAAATAGACAGCTTAAATAAGAATATGGACGGTAACATTAGCAGTATCAGTGATAGGGTAGATCAAAAAATTTACAGTGTAATTAAAAATGGACAGTGTAAATGAGAATGTGGATAGTGTAAATGAAAAATTGGATGGTGTAAATGAATAAGTGGACAGTGTAAGTGAAAGGATGGACAGTGTCGATGGTAAGCTGGAAAAAGAAATGAGTGTACTTAAGAAAGAATGGCTAGAATTTCTAAAGAGCCACGAAGTTGGACGTGGCGCGACGAATCTAGGACTGTCAACCAGCGCAGCAGCAGAGGGTAGCGACAATAAGCAGGCCGTCGATGCTAGTACATCACTGCCTGTGTGTGCCAAGCAACACATTAGTGCTGGTTTCAGATCTCCAGTTGTTGTGAGGCGAGACGCTATTAATCCTGCCCCATACGATGATCAGACGAATTGTTGGGAATACTGACACCAATTCGAGATTGTTGCTACCCTAAATGGCTAGACAGACGAACAGCAAGCCTACTGTCTGGCAGCAGTATTGAGAGCCCTGCCTTGAGCATACTGCAGTCACTGCCCGAGCGACACTGCCTTGAGTATGCCATGCTGGTATCGGCCCTGGAGCTGCACTTCAGCGACAGGTACCTGCGACACTCCCATCACACCCAGCTGCGAAACCATACACAGCGACCAGGGGAGACCCTACAAGAGCTGTGGCAGTACATAGTGCGGCTGGCCCACCAGTCCCTGGAGGGGTAACCGGAGGAGGCTCATGATGTCATTGCAGTCGGTTTTTTCTTTGATGCCATAGCAGATGCAGAGGTGCGGCAGGTGGTGCACCTGGCCATGCCATATAACATGCAAGATGCCCTGGCCCGAGCACTTGAGGTGGAGTCGGCGAGGCAGGTGTCTGTGGCGAGGCGTCCTGTGCGGATAGTGACCCTGTGGGAGGAGGGTGACGACGACAGCCTTAAGAAGACATTGAGGTCTATAGAGAACACCATGAAGGACATCGTAGCGCGAGTCTGCACCACAGAACCATGTAATCCACTGTCCAGACTGCCTGTATGTAGGTCCTGTGGATGGCCAGGGCACCTGAGATCCAACTGTCCTCAACATCACCGGTAACAATAACAGAATCATCAGTGGGGGAACAGATAGCAAGACTCAGGTGAGAGCAAACTTTCGGGAAAAGTTGTGCATACCAACCTTGAGGGGCGAGATCGGTGGATAATTTAAGGAAGGCCTCAGTTTTCCTACAAGTATGCTCCATAAAGCAGGACCCAAATTCCATACTGGTAGAGGGAGTCTGAATGATGTTCTTGTCGGATGGTCGTCGACACAGGGGCGACAATAACGGTAGTGAGGCCAGACAACATAGCCACCTCCCCCCCAACGATTGCCTGACCACAGGAGTGTTGAAGAGAGCTTTTTTACTACTGTATCTGGCGAGACCGCACCAGTAAGGGGCAAGATGAGAATGTTTTTAAAACTTGGTGATGTCAATGTACAGCATTATGTGTACACATCTGAAATAGAGGACAAATGTCTCTTAAAACTGGATGTACTGCGTAGGCTAGGTTGCTGTATAGATACTCGACTTGGGGTGCTGCAGATAGGTAATGCCTATGTGGGCACCTGTTCATCACCATTTGACAGGCATTCAGCTCGGGCGGGACTGAGTGTTACCGAAATGTCGGCAAGGTTCAAATTACATCACCCAGCCCTGTCGACGAACTTGGAGAATATTCTGAGTGCCGTCGGAGGTATTATATATACAGGCGAGTCATGTGAGAGTTTGAGTGGCGATTTGCTAGTGAGTGTGCGCGGCGAGTGAGTAAAGAAGACTAGCGAATTAAGAAGAGGCTGCGCTAGTGTGGACGATGATGACATTCCTGGAGTGGTGTGAGTTAGTGTGATTGGACGAACAGTTAGAACTGGTTGTAGCTGTGATTTGCGAGACATTCCTGTATAGAGACTGTGAGATTGGAGAACTGAGCGAAAGAGAGACCTTTAATTATCAAATACAATAATAGTAATTTAGACTGTTCTTTTGAGGCGACCATGTGTGGCGGCACACGTGAAGATGGTTGTGCCTGGACTTTTATTGAGTTTCCAAGTTGGCAATATAGTCCAGAGGATATGTGTAAAATCGTGTATTTTTGTGAAGAATTCGTGAAACTTGGCACAGTTGCTCCTTAGAACTATAAAAGTGATTTGAACACTACAGGCACATTGAAAATTAATTTGTGCCATAATAAGAAACCTTATTCAAAATGTCGGATTTTGTAACCTTATATGGATTTTTTGTCAGGGGTTTAATGTTAGAAACATCTGTAAAGGCATTAAAAAAAAATTAAACACTATAAAAGGTTAAAACAATATGTAAAACAATAGGGAACAGTTTTTCAAATTTTAATTTTTTTAATGTAGTTCAAGAAAAGAAAACTTATGCTTAGCATCTAGAAAAGAGGTATTGCATATCCGAGCCACTTAGAATCAATTTAACTCATTGTGGTTTAAAATTACTGATATTTTTAACTATTCAGACTAAAGTAATCTCTAATGCAGATTTTCTAATAAGTAAAAGTAATCTCAGAAAAATCTGTAAGTCTTAAAAAATTTACTTTGTTCATTTCAGCTCCATCATGTGGTAATTGCTTAGAAGAATGATTGAATTTGTTGGAAATGTTGAAAATTAATTCATAATTTTGAAAAAAAAATAATTAAAAGTTTCAATCCTGCAAAACAAAATAAATAATATGGTCAATTCATGACATTTATTGCTTTTACCTCTGAGTAACTGTCTTTTTTTTTAGAAAATCAACTTAAAACTAACAAAAGAATAAAAGAGACAAATTTTAATTATTTTTCACATAAACAAGTTTATAAAGTATGTTATTATGAAGGCATTTATATTATACCTGCTCTTCTTTGGTTATTAGTCGTCATCCCCACATCCTCAGCACTTACAGAGGTCTGTGCATCTCAGCCTTGCCTTATGACATTTACATCTGTTGCAGCAAGTGCGGCAGCTACATCTTATCTTTTCCCTACAAGCGTTCGCTGCATTAGGTAATATTGTCCACCTGCACAGAATGTCAAAATAAGTACATACATTTGCTTTATGCAAAAAAAATTATTTAATTTAATTTGTGAGTACCTAACATCACATTTCAGTGTATCCCAAGTTTTTTTCTATCCAAAGTTATCTGAGCTTGGTAGTTCTGGGTTCCTTTCTGTAGGCCTGTCCCCAAACGTGTCCAGCCTGGAAAGCAACACGAAGTAGATGTTGATAGAGTGCTGCTTGAGTTGGAGGTATGTTCTCAATTCCCCTAGTTTTGAAAAGTTTGACGTGCTGCATTTACATTTTTGTCGGTGCTGCACCTATTATACATGATGATGACAAAGCTATCCAATGATGGCAACAAATCTTTGACATTTCCAGGCGAGGGCACTTGACTGAGCACACAAAGAGCACTTGTGACATCTGGGTATATGTTCCGTGTAAAAAATGCTTTATTTTTCCCTATGCCTCTGAATATGGAAGTCGTGTCACACCCCGTAAGTGCATGAAAAGCAGGTAGTGCTAAACTTCTCTCTGGACCTAAGGCATTAGCAATTGAAGTTGCATTAATAAAGCGATGCCATTTTCCAGCTCCAAAATCAACCCATAGCTGACAGGTTTTATGGTGTGCAGCCAAGCCAACAGCAAGGACAACATCTGTGTCACAAGTTTTAATCATTGCAATGTGCAGACCAGAAGAAAAACCATTATGGGCATTAAATCACATGCGAATCAGCTTCCTCGTGGTTACAGGAGGAGATGTTGTCAAGAGAAATGCTTGTTGCATGTAACAATATTGATTAATTTTTAATAATGTTAGGTTGCCAACGATGGTTTTTGTTGTTGTTAGTTGGTAACCCTATTTTAGACAAGTGAATGTACAACCATGTTTTGGTAACTGGAGTTTTAAACTGTCAGTCTTGTAGAAGTGTCTTGTGCTTGTTGTTCAAATATCTATTGCATAAACGATTCTTATTGGGCATAGTCTTCCATTTATTTTTAAGACCAATTTGTACAACAGGTTATGGGCCCAGTATTGTTCTAACGAATTGTGCGGTGTGAAAGTGAAACGATATTTCATGCGAGATAATGGCTGCAGTATTTAATCAACAGATTGTAAATGTTAAGCCATTTGACAGTACAGGATATATATTCTGGAAGCATAAAATCATGTTGATTTTGGAACAAGCCAACGTCGTCGATGTTTTAACCCAGAAGATTCCGACAGAGGAGAAGGAATTAAAAGATTATAAGAAGAATGATATTAAAGCAAGAAATATAATTACTCAGTGTTTGCCAAATAATGTTCTGGAATCTATCATGGATAAGACAACAGCCAGGACTTTAATGGACACGTTGGATTCGATTTATATTAAGAAAGGTATTAGGAGGCAAGTAGACCTTCAGAAGATGTTAAGAAACTTGAAGTTTATAGGAGGAAGTTTGAAGGAACATATTACTACGTTTGAAAATACAATAAATGAACTTAAAAGTTCAGGTGGAAGTATTACAGCCGCCGAAGTTATAACCTTACTTCTGTCATCAGTGCTGGAAAATTATGATGCGGTAACTCGTGCGATTGATATTATTTTTAATAAATGTCATGAAGAAGTTGATTTAAATTATGTTAAAAATTCTCTCCTTCAAGAAGATTTACGTCAAAGTAATAATGTGTCTAAAGAAGAAAAAAACAGTTGCTTTTAAATCACAGAAACGAACTTTTCAGAGTAACTGGAAGAATGGAAGTGCAAGTAATAGTGGTAATAAGACTCAAGCCAATGTTAAATTTAAATTTAATTGCTATTACTGTGGGAAATTAGGTCATAAGAAAAGTGAGTGTAGATATCTGAAGAAAAGAAACAACTTTAATTTGGACCGAAATAACCGAGAGAGTTGATCCAGTGAAGGAATAACATTTGTAGCAGAAAGTGAAGATAGTGTAAGTCAACAGGTTCCAACACGAAATAGTACAACGATAACATTTTTTGTGGATAGAGGTGCAACTAATCATATGATCAATAAGAGATATGAAGAATATTTGGTAAACATCAAGGAAGTAAACGTGAGTATTGCAGTTGCTAAGAGTGGTGTCTGCCTTCAAGCAAGGAAAAGTGGAATATTAATGTTATCATATCAATAAGGTAAGCCAGCTACCTTGTTACTTGTTTTTTCTTGTGAAAATTTGGAATACAATCTTCTTTCAGTGAAAGAAATAGAAAGTCATTCACATAAGGTTATGTTTAAAGAAAGGAAAGTAAAAATATTGGATAAAAATTTCTGAAGTTAAGATTACTGGAAAATTGATTGGTAATCTATATATGATTGAATTCCAAATTGATAACAGTATTGCCATTCTAGCAAGTGATAAAGATCTTGTGCATAGGAGAATGTGTCATTCATGTTAATTTCTAAGTACGAATTTTTGTGATGTTTGCATTCGAGGAAAACTAACTAGAAAAGATTTTAAAGGATTGTCTCCAGAAAGAAAACCAACCAGAATTCTTGAGGTAATCTCATCAGATGTAGTTGGACCAATTAGCATTTTCACACATGATTCAGAAGATACATAGTTACATTTATTGACCATTTTTCTCATTTTTCTGTGGTTTATATTCTTTCAAACATGTCGGAGGTATTTGAGAAATTTATGGAATATCAAGCAATGGTTACTGCTAAATTTGGAAATAAAATATCACGAATTCGTTGTGATAATGGGGGAGAATATAGCTCCAGAAAATTTGTTGATTTTTGTAAATCAAAGGGTATCCAAATTGAATACACTATTCCAAGAAATCCAGAATTAAATGGTTTAATTGAACGATTCAATAGGACTTTGTGGGATTCTGTAAGGTGTATGTTTTTAGATTCAGAAATTGAGAAGATAATTTGGGGAAAAGCAGTTTGTTGTGCTACATATGTGTTAAATAGAACACCCACAAGAACCCTAAAAGGAGAATGCCCTGCCAAAGTATGGTATGGTTACAGGGATATAAGAAAAAATATAGTTTTTGGAACAACTGCATATGTTCATACACCAAAAGATGATGTCCAAGAAAATTAGACCCAAGATCGAGACCATTGATTATGATGGGCTATTGTACAAATGGATAATGACTATGGGATGATGTTAAAGGTAAAATTGTAACAGCATGTAGCGTAAAATTTCTTGAAGAAAGAAAATATGGTCCTAACAAGGAGCATGATCAACCAACCAAATGTAATAAAATAAAGTTATCTGTGCCACAATATCCTCAAACAGATAATAAAGAAGAGACAACAGAAAAGATAATTCCTGAAGATGAACCTGAAGAAGACTTTTTTGGTTTTCCAGACAAAAACATTCAAGAAAATGTGTTGAGAATAAGTAAACGAGATAAAAGATTGCCAACACGATTAGAAGACTATTAGATTAATCTAATTACAGCATTGTCAGCTGGCTCCTTACCACCAGAGTTACCAGAAATATATGAAGAAGCAGTAACGAGTGGTTGGAAACCAGCAATCGAAGATGAAATTCAAAATCTGAATAAGAACAGTGTGTATCCCTTTCTAGTACAGAAGCTGAATATGTAGCTATTGCTAATGCCACAGCTGAATTTTTATATCTTAGAAGCATTTTAAAGGAAATATTAAGCATTCCTGAACCAAATATTATGATGTATAAGGATAATCAGTCTTGCATAAAATGTGTAATACTTTTGAGACAAAAAGATCAAAACATATTTCTGTGAAATATAATTTTATAAAACATTTAGTAATGAAAAATGTTATAAGGTAAAAATAAATTGAAACATCAAATCAACTTGCAGATTGTATGACTAAAGCATTACCATATTGTAAATTGGAAAACTGTATTAAAGGCTTGGGTATTACAATATTGGGAGGGAATGTTGCTTGCAACAATATTGATTAAGTTTTAATAATGTTAAGTTGCCAACGATGGTTTTTGTTGTTGTTAGTTGGTAACCCTATTTTAGACAAGTGAATGTACAACCACGTTTTGGTAACTGGAGTTTTAAACTGTCAGTCTTGTAGAAGTGTATTGTGCTTGTTGTTCAAACATCTATTGCATAAACGATTCTTAATGGACGTGGTCTTCCATTTATTTTTAAGACTAATTTATACAACAATGCTTGCTTCCGAACAAAGAGCTTCTTGTCCCTTTGTTACTATAACTGTTCCAGGAAAAAGAGTACCTGAGACTCTATTAGCGAGAGGTTCGAATAGTTCTTTTTTGTTTCCTTCCACTTTCAAGAAGTTACTCCAGTTTTGAGGAATTTTCTTGGATCCTTCCACTCGTATCCTTGTCCCCGAACCCCATTCCTCGTGTGCTGTGTTCTTCAAACTGTTAGGTAAGTACACATCAAATATAATATCAATTCTTTGTGTGCCAGACTGGAATTCTTTTTCAATGTTTGAGACAAAATCAGTGCAATAATCATCGAAAGTATGTGTTGGCATCGGCTTCGTGGAGTGAACTAAGACTGCTCCATCAACTACAAGCATGTTGACTGGTGGTTTCATTATTATTGGGGCATCGTCGCTAGTAAGATGTTGTAAGGATTGGAGCAAGTCAGATTTGTTGGAATTCAATTTTTTAACTTGCCATTGTCTGAGAGTGAGGGAGGAAAGCTGTGGTTTTCATGTGAGAAAAACTGTTGCTAGTCCCCCTCTCTAACTTGACAAGCTATGTACAATGAAGATAACAGATTCCTGTCTTTCTTTAGACCCTCAATATGCACTTTATCACGAGATTGAATTTTGATCGGTGGTCTGCTGAAGAGGGAAATGTTGTTCTTTCTGATTACATCTGAAAGTGGTTTAGAGCGTTCAACAATGTGCTCTAGTCAAAACTTGGTAAACAGATACTCGCCCAACTTCTTGATTTTTTTCATTCAACTAGCTATCTTTAGATCAGCAATTTCTCGATAATAGAGAGTGAGAAGAACACCACTAGAGTCATCAAATAGGTTACATATATATTTCAGTGTTTTGACCAAAGAAATAACTTTGCAAGCAAACTTATTCTGGATACTTGGAACATTTTCATGGTGCCTATTTTCATCGGGTATGTCGTTGGATCTCTGCAAGCAACTGAGGAATTGATTGACAACCCTCATCATTTCAGGTCCTGCTACCATCCATCGTAACAAGGCGACACTGTTCTCTGTCAAACCAATTGCACCACCTTCACTTTTCACCAAACCATTGTTTTGTTCGTGACACTCGTCAACGGGCATTTTTGAAAATGCTCGACCACTCTTGTTTAGAGAAAAATTTCCCTGACAAAATGCAGCATATACACTCAGATGAGCATTAGACAGAGACATCATGTTAACATGTTACGAAAATGTATAGCCACAGATCTGATATAATTAATATAATTTAATGAGCGAAAAAGCCATTGCAGGTTCCAAAGGGAGGAGATGTACAGATCAAAGTTGCCTTCCTGGACACTACGATCCCAGCTAGAATATGTTCAGTATGGTTTGACATAATTAAACAAGTAGATCTATACAGAACTAATCAGCCTACTTTCCTTTAGTGTATATTTTGATAACAGAAATGTTTGCTCAAGGGCTGTAGGGGGAGGAGTTATCCTAGGATTTTAGAACACACAGAAAAGAATGCCAACGAAAGCAATATGATGAAAAACTAAAAAATTAGTAATCATACTGCAACATTTAAATTTTGTG
>PNEQ01121419.1:0-35682 GCA_003012365.1 Medauroidea extradentata | reverse complement strand
CAGGTTGGTAAGATTAATGTTAAAACAGGTTGGTAAGATTAATGTTAAAACAGGTTGGTAAGATTAATGTTAAAACAGGTTGGTAATATCAATGTTAAAACAGGTTGGTAAGATTAATGTTAAAACAGGTTGGTAAGATCAATGTTAAAACAGGTTGGTAAGATTAATGTTAAAACAGGTTGGCAATATCAATGTTAAAACAGGTTGGTAAGATCAATGTTAAAACAGGTTAGTAAGATTAATGTTAAAACAGGTTGGTAAGATTAATGTTAAAACAGGTTGGTAAGGTTAATGTTAAAACAGGTTGGTAAGATCAATGTTAAAACAGGTTGGTAATATCAATGTTAAAACAGGTTGGTAAGATTAATGTTAAAACAGGTTGGTAAGATTAATGTTAAAACAGGTTGGTAAGATCAATGTTAAAACAGGTTGGTAAGATTAATGTTAAAACAGGTTGGTAAGATCAATGTTAAAACAGGTTGGTAAGTTTAATGTTAAAACAGGTTGGCAATATCAATGTTAAAACAGGTTGGTAAGTTTAATGTTAAAACAGGTTGGTAAGATCAATGTTAAAACAGGTTGGCAATATCAATGTTAAAACAGGTTGGTAAGATTAAATTTTAAAACAGGTTGGTAAGATCAATGTTAAAACAGGTTGGTAAGATTAATGTTAAAACATGTTGGTAAGATCAATGTTAAAACAGGTTGGTAATATCAATGTTAAAACAGGTTGGTAAGTTTAATGTTAAAACAGGTTGGCAATATCAATGTTAAAACAGGTTGGCAATATCAATGTTAAAACAGGTTGGTAAGAACAATGTTAAAACAGGTTGGTAAGATCAATGTTAAAACAGGTTGGTAAGATCAATGTTAAAAGTTTGGCACAGGAAACATTTCTGCTGCCTGAGTGCTGCCATTGATAAGTGGTGTAAACTAGCCAATCACAGATCTTTCACGAACTTTTAAGTTAATGAAGTTGATAATGTGAAAGTTAAAATTGGTTTGCTTCAAAATGAAATTAATTGACTTGTCTCTTCGCCAAGCCCAGTTAAATTTAATTTCACTACTCTCGTAATTTATTAGACCCCGTTAGCGATAGCAGCAGAACTAGCAGCATATCTCTCCTGTAAGAAATCACATTTTCCTTTCAAATTGTCTACAAATGACTAAAGCAAGTCCGGACACTGCACGTATTTAGAACGGTATATTTAAACTGGTAGCACACTTATGTATCTGTCTGTTTCCCAAATGAGAATGTAATATTTGTAAAAAAATTTTCTTCATGCAAAATAAATATTAAAGTTCATTAAAATAAATAAGAATATTTGAAAACAGTATTCAGAAAAATAAAAAAGTGAAAAAACACATGCACCATTATTTAAAATAAACTTTTGTGATTATGCTACTGCACACAAAAATTGAACCTAATTACTTGCTATTTTACTGCAACATAAAAGTAATTTTAAATACACCCCATTGTTTAAACTGACAGAAAACTACATTTCAACACACTACACACTGCATGGGCAATCTTATGTAAATTTTTCGCAGTAAATTTTACAAGATATTAAAACTTTGCACCATAAAAAATTGCTTGAGACAGAATTAATATTATACAGTAGAAACAATTATTCATATTAATGATATCTACTTATTTGATAAACACCATTTTTCTAACTATGTAGGGCCTACATACAATAATACAGGCATTGTCTCATTTAGGTTATGTGTCAAATAAGTAATAAGCAAACAACGTATGAATTGCTGGTCTGAGAAGCAAGATGTACAAATTTATAAAAAAAAATTAATTACGAAAGAGCTGCAATTATTTCGTCTGTTCACACAGATTCGCATAAATGCTTCGTCGTATATTCCTATAACTGAATCACTCAATTTCTTTCGTCTTAAGATATGTTTATAAATTTCTCCGAACTTTTTATTTACACTGAAGCAACTGATTAATTTCTAAAATATAATTTCAACTTTGATTAACTGTAAGCGATTTACAATTGCTTTGTAATATCTTTGCGAATTCCAAAGTCCATTGGAAACACGTACATTTGAGGTCCGCATTGTTTGGGTCTCTGAGTTACGTCACGCTTCCGCTAGCCAATGACCACAAAATACTAACATGAGACGACCTGGTATTCAATAGACCACGGTCGTAGAAGAACAGGTCTGGACACTCGCCTATCTAACAATGTATTTTGCTTGACCCCCTTGTTGTTTGGCTGTAGTTCGTCAAGTTACCGAGAATGTCGTACTTTTTAGCGCTGTAATTCGGGCGGTCGGACTCAATTTCTGCCCTCTTTTTTCTATTGTTAAATTTATAAAGTAAATAAAGATTGCTGGAGCCTTTCCTTAAATTTGTGAGTGAAGAAAGTATTTCATAAATTTATAAAAATACGTTTTGATAAATTGTTTATCTTAGCGGAAAGGAAGTGGGCGGAGTTTAGTCCGACCGCCGTAACATCAGCGCCAATAAAACACAATATTATCGGTAACTTGGTGAACTACAGCCAAACAACAAGGGGGTCAAGTTTCCAGGCGAGTGTCCAGACCTGTTCTTCTACGGCCGTGCTATAGACCTTGAGTTGTAAGATAGGCATAATAAATTAATTGTTTATTTAACCAAGGATTACCAGGTATTAAGACTAATAACTGTAAAATTTGCATGGTTGCGATTGAAGAGATTTTGGCCAGCACTTAGAACATCTAGGTCTTTAGCTCAGGTGAGGGGTGACGTAATGTGAGTATAGAGCAGCGCTAGAGTAATGGGCGGGGAAAACCCACCTGGAATAGAGGCGAAGTGCTCTAGCAACTGCGCCAACCACAGCATCCTGTATGATTGTAAATTCTTGGCAAATTGAGGTTATATGTTGATGGACATAATTTTTATCAGGGTGTAATAAATTACGAAATTTTTATTAATTGTTTTATTTATCATGTCCGTCTCAATCGAAGCTGACTGCGTCCGGTAGGCTACATTTATAACAATATAATAAAGCCATTTTCTCGCCTCATAAAAATGTACTCAGGCAACTTTCTTATTTTACATTTTAGAATATAAGTTTATATTTGCTGAAAAATTCTCAGAATTATATGTATGAGAATACGAGCATATTCAGTAATCCTTCGCAAACTGCTGAACGTATACGTACTCTTTCACAGTACTACGCCATGTTTGGAGAAACTGCGCTAGGCGAATATTTAGGTTATTATGAAACATATTAAGTAATTACAAGGGTTGCTTCTGACTGCGCAACTATTTTTCATGCATGAAATTATCATTATAGTTTTCTGTAATAATCAGAAGTTTATATTTTTGGCTAAGCATGGTAAATTCACTGTATGTGGACATCGTGTTGGCAACATCAGGGAGACGACACGTTGCTATTGGCCAAGAATCAGTTAAAATATTTTAAATAGTATCCTTGCTTACTGAACAATAATGACACCCTTAATTTTCAACAGTTTAATGCTAGTAAATCACTCAGTTGCACATTTGAGCTTCTTATTCAAATCTGGCATTTAACATACCGCGTAATCTAGAATTCATCTTTATATCCATCAGTGGAGTACAGCGGCAAAGGCAATTATCATTCAGGTTGACAGGTTTTTTTTTTTACGAATTCTCCTTTTATGAATTAAATGAGATTAATCTGCTTGAAAATATAACTCTATACCACGAGATTAAATACAAACTGAACTCTCTGGTAACACATTTAATACTAAATATAGTTATATCTAAATAGTAGGTGCATATTTTAAATCACGAACAATTTTCTTGCAAATAAATATGGTAAGCTAACTTTCTTTGACCTCACATTTCACAGCTATTCGAGTTGTTTCAAGCGTGTTTAGCAAGATCGTGTTTGAAAATTCACGGATGATAACAAAGCAGTAATTTATGAACATCCGGTGTACTATAATGGTGGATGCACCGGTGAATTTACGAATATGTTGATACATTTTAATAAAAATTGTTAGCTAGTAATTTTACACAGGCTATGATATTATATTCATTTTAAACTTATATATGATAAAGGGAAACGAAACAGAACACTAATTTATTGCAACATGATTTTTATATGCGTAGATATATACATTCAATAAAATACGCATCTGCTATGCCTAACATAATAAATGTTTTAGCAAATTAATTGAAACATACTTATTCCAATGCAATTGTACGTTTATTTAATGTCATAACTTAAATTTTCGTAGATATTTATACTGTACAAACTAGTGTGATGGCCGTTAAGCTTCGAAGTTGCAAATGCAATTAACAAACACATTGGTACTGTAGACTTAACGGATCATATGATGTTCTAGTTTAAAAAACACTGCCATAGTATTATATAACTTTATCCATTACAAGTTGCAGCAGAAATAAACATTGTCACTGGCGAGTTTTCAGTCATTGGCTGGCGGGTTAGTTAACAGCACTTCGTAGAGGCACAGAATACATCATGCTAACAGAAGCGACAAGGAAAGCTTTTTCATTGTTGTTATCGTATCAGCTCTCGGGGCGTACGTGAATATAAACAATAACACTTGGGTTAGAGACACTGTAATAAGTTTACATATTAGCTAAATATTTAAAAATGGTAAACATGACGATCCGAGGCTCAACATAAGATAATAAGTAACTCTATTACAAGCGACATTATGGTGCATTTTTATTGTACCAGCTCTCGGGGCGTACACGAATGTAAACAAAGCCATATGTAATTTGAGACATTGGTTTAAACCACGGCCGTAGAAGAACAGGTCTGGACACTCGCCTGGAAACTTGACCCCCTTGTTGTTTGGCTGCAGTTCACCAAGTTACCGAGAATATTGTGTTTTATTGGCGCTGATGTTACGGTGGTCGGACTAAACTCCGCCCACTTCCTTTCCGCTAAGATAAACAATTTATCAAAACGTATTTTTTATCAATTTATGAAATACTTTCTTCGCTCACAAAGTTAAGAAAAGGCTCCAGCAATCTTTATTTACTTTATAAATTTAACAATCGAAAAAAGTGGACGGAGTTTGAGTCCGACCACCCGGAAAACAGCGCCAAAAAGCACAGTATTGTCGGTAACTGGACGAACTACAGCCAAACAACAAGGGGGTCAAGCAAAAAACATTGTTAGATAGGCGAGTGTCCAGACCTGTTCTTCTACGACCGTGGTCTGACCAAACTTCTGCGAACTCCGATGCCATAGAAAATAGAAATCCAAAGAGAAAATTGTACGATAAAAATCACGTCTTGTCGCTTCTGTTACTACTTATATATATATATATATATATATATATATATATATATATATATATATATATATATATATATATATATATATATGCGTGTGTGTGTGTGTGAGTGACATTGAGAGCTGATAACACGTGGAGGCGGCACGAACACGTGGAGGTGAAGTGATACAAGCTGCAGCCTTGGAATGGATAACGTTTTTTAATTGTTTCAATGAGGCTAACTGCATTTATATCTTATATACATATAAAGACTTGTTTATCTCACCGTTCACGAGTCTGTTTGAAATGAAACGCACCTGCAGTTCGCTTGTTTAGTAATACTTGTTAGAGTCAATAAGTTTAGGTGACTGAATGAACCCCCCCCCCCCCTTTCCCGCGCATATACCACAGTCCACAAAATATCTGTACATAATACTTTGCGAAAAGAGTTTTGTTTTGACAGCCTAAGAAATAAAGGAAGATTGGAAGTACATAGTAACTGAAAAACAAAACCACGCGCAATAAGAGTTTTTGTACCACATCTGAGAAAACTGTCTACAAAATAATTAGTGCATATTTAAGTCTGTACGGGTAGTTAAAGTAGCTGTAGTTGGCGAGGGATTACTGTGTACATTTACCTATCTTCCACCTGCTCTTATGTTAGGCTATTTGAAGTTGTACTCTGTTCAGTACATCTTCAGGAAAATTCGAAAGCTGTTCGGGCACTTACTGTTACCTTGTGAAAATGCAAGATAAACTGCACTATACAATTGATCAAATTGACTTCCCAGGTTCACTTCAGAATTTAAAATGTCAACTGCCATAGCAGCGAACATCTAAAACACAATAAACAGAATGTCCCAAAAATAGTGTACCTATTTGAAATATAAATTTAATCCACAATATACTACATATTAATATTTTGTTTGTTGTAGACTGTTGCTGTGTCCATGGAGATAAATCTTGCATAGGTGACGTAATAACGAATGTGCTGCAATAGTTAAACTGTACTTCACACTTGGATAAAGTGCCCAGCATTAATATAAAATGAATTAACTGCTCGTACTACACCATCAAAACACGTCCTAAGGAAAATGTGTGAATATGTTCAGTGGCTCTGGGCAGTGTTGCCGATAGCGGACGTCCAAAATCTTCGCTGAACTCAGAGAACATTGACAACATTGGCAAACAGTCCCCTAAAGTAACTTTGTCGTCTGTCTCAACAACTTAACGTACACAAATCCTCGTTGTACAGAATTTTAACAGCGGAATTTCACGCACACACACACCTATAAAATTCAGATTGTCCAAAAATATTGCCTACTGATATGCAAGAAATACTGCAGTTTGCAAATGAATTTCTCTTATTGACAGAACGATGAAGATAATTTTGATCTCATTGATTTGTCAATAAACAATCGCTGGATTTGAGCCACAGAACCAATGATGTTAGAAGGATCCAGATGGAGCATATCGCCGGGAGTGTAACCAAAGAAACGCTTGACGTGGCTGGTGTCAATATGGCCGACTAATTTAAAAATTGAGGAAATATTAGTTAGGAGGTGTGTAAACAGGGCTAAAATATAGAGTTTCCAACCTAAAACATATATTAAAGAGCATAATACATTCATTTACCATTAAACATTCCAGTCTGATGTGAACGTTTGAGATTAAGCAGTATGGCGGCTGGCCAATTTGGTGGCTACCTCTCCCCCCTCTTGGTATCACAACCCTCGCCATCAATTAAGATCTTATGCTACCCCCGTGCACAGAACAACCTGACCACGAAAAGAACGTGTTACAGTGTAGTGTGGGATAATGTCGCATTGTGTGTTTGGCAGTTTTTTTAATGCGTGAAGGGTGGCTGTCACACTGAATAGTGAAGGTGCTATGTCATGTAAAATACTTTTACAATACGACCTTTGGCTATGTGGCAATTCTTCAATGACCTTTTCATAGTTCTGGTCATGTCTCGCTATGGAAATGTTAGTTGGCCACCGAGATCGCTAGATCTAACTGTCCCTGACTATTTTATTGTGGGGTTTCTCGAGGACATTGTCGACAGGAATAAGGCCGGGTTTACAAACTAGGCAAGAACGCTAGAAACACATTTCGTTAAAACGCAACAAAATTTCAGTCGTTTATAAACATCGCAAGCGACACGGTGTAACCAACACTACCACTCAAAATTTCGAAGAGGAAACAAAGTTTCTCTCTGTATTTTTCCATTACGGTTATGTTTTGTCACTCATCTCTGTTTTCTAAATATTAGGTTGTTGCGGAATTTTCAATAGTAACCAAATAAATAAAGGCACCGTGTATTTGACGACACATTCTAAACAAACACGTAACGAAATGGCATAATCACAGCCTTCTGAAGACAACTGGAACAGTTTTAAAATGTTTTCGCCAAGCAAACTGTTATATAATCTTTGAAAGAACTGTGCAATGGGAGTGCATGACTGGATTTAGTTTTCTTTGACAGTCATTCATTTTGCAATGGAGTATGTCCAAGAAACTAAATCCAGTCAAACTGTTATATAAAAGGCGGTGAAACGCAAGACATTTAAAGTTGGCGAACTCTGCGTTACAGTCTTGCGGACTTGCGTATTTCTTAAACAGTTATATATAGTTTTTGTACGTTTAATTTTATGCGTCTTGCGTTCCTTCATAGTTAATAAACCCTTAATTTCTGCCCTCAAAGAAAAATGCGAACTTTCATAAGAAACACTGGAGTAGGTCATGCAATGGGTTGTGCAGTACTACGGATTTGTCACTGTCAAAACGTGAATGGTGACGTATGCCTAATACCGTCCGTCACAAATAAACTCCCGATTCTAGGTTGTAAATAGCTATGTAACATCATTTCAGTTGTAGCTACATTATTAAATATACTATCAGTATTTCAAATGGGTGCACTACTATTGGGACAGCCTGTATTTATGCCCGCAAAACTGTCAAATTTCACTGAAGTATTGCCAAACAGTCTTAAAATTAAATAGCTATAGCGTTCCGTTACAAATATTCAGACTAAACATGTTGTAAAATAAAGTCTATAACGTAATTTACATTAATTAACATATGTTTATTCAGAGTCTAACAGCAAAAATTCCAACAACATCTAGAAAAGTAGAATTTCCAAAATTTGTATATAATAAATACATATAAATTATATAAAACATAATACAACATAATATATGTATTTACCTTATAAATATGTAAAATATGTAACATAATATATTTATGTAATAAATATATAAAAAATATATAACATCATTGCTCTACTGTAACAACACTAAACATTTACTAACACTTATCCTACCTAATCCGTAAGACACTTAATAATATACAGAGCACACAAAGCCACGCAGCTAAATAAAATCTTTTAGACTGAAGTCCATCCAAATCTTCACAAATTTATAGCTTCACAACACATAATTTAAACATTATATCAGTAGTCCAGGATTCTGAAAATAGTGGTATTTGGTTTCAAACAACAAGATTGCAGCGAAATAGTCGACGTGGCAGTGACTTTAATTTTAATAGGCTGACATTACTGAAGATGCGATTTTATTTTCCTCGGCATATGTATGCATCACATAGGAGAAAATTTATGCTATAGTATAGTTGTTTTCAATCTGTACGCCACATTAAAATGTGATAAATGATAAATTGAGAAGTAACCGTCCAGTAGTCGATGTTCAGAGATCGTCAGTTGTTGTCTAACCTTCGTGTTGACCTGTTGTAATGGTTGCCTCGAACGTATTACTCTAACATTGTTGGTCGCTGGCAAATATTTAGTAAACCAGGGCAGAAGTGAATCATTGTATGCTTATAAAAAGAAGTGCCAACTTTTTTTTCGCAAAATGCGTTAGTTTTTTGTTTTATAAATGAAGTGTCGAGGGAACCACAAAGCCTATTTATAAAAACATATTTTACGATGTTGTTCGTTTTATTTTTTATCTTATTTATTAATTTTACTTAAAGGGATTGGTACATGCTGTATGTTTTATTTTTAAAGTTGTGATACAGTGAACATTTATTTCATTTTTCATTTTTAAGCTTACATAATGTGCATTTAAAATTTATTTTTAATTATTATTTTCTTAAATTAAGCACCCTACAACATATTTTTATGGCAATTAAGAACCTGGATACTGGTAATACCTTGAGGTACATGGAAAAGAATTAGAATTTTTTTTTTTTAACCAAACAGTGTTTCTCTCTAGGTTACTATAGGGAAAATCAGTAATGTGACTAAGTAAAGTGTTTATTTCATTATCTCCTTCTTTGATTATGATCTGTAGCAGGTATTCTGAAAATGTGGATGAACTTCTAAACTCCTATTGTATGTTTATCCTGTATGTTTCAACTGTATTTCTTACTGTGTGTCTCATATTCTGATATTAGTACCCACAAATGGTACATGGTAATCTATGTGTTTCAGATTGTAATTTCCATATTATTATATACATTTTGCTGTTGTAGTACTTGTAATTAGTACTGCGATAATTATCTGTAAACATTATGTTCCTCATTATTTTATATATTGTGTAGTTTCTAGTAAAGTGTCTAGACGACTCATTGGAACATATGAAAATAATAAATTTAAAAAAAAAAATACTCACAAGTGTTTAATAAATGCAGTTGCAACTACCAACTTTGTTGTCAGGACACGGCCCTTAAGTAAAGCAAGTATGATACAGTTAAATCACAATAAATATATATGAGGGGCTTAGAATTATGGTGGTGTAAGTCACTATTGTTAAGATGTGTTTTTTTTTCATTCATATTAAATACGTTTTAAAGGAAAGTTCCACTACAATTATAACACTTTTTTTACTCGATGTTCGAAGTAAAATTCAAGTACTAAAAAAACAGGCAATGTATTTTATATGTAAAAAAATCAGTTAATCGTTCTTTGAGAAAATTACTTTACGTGACTTACGTTACTATCATTCTATGCCCCTTATATATAACATTAAAGCACCGATGTAATGGAAAAATGGAGATGCACATATGTCATATAAATAAGATAATTACAGAGTTATACGATCGACTCGTACACCACACCAGTGCTGACAATTATTAATGATACTCAAATTGGACATGTTGAGTCTGTATCAGGAGGAGAGCTTACCATCATCTGGAATGACATTGGTGTAAAAGGTGACAGCAAACATGGCAGGCACACCCAATGAAAACTGTTTTATTTCCCATGTATGATAATGCCGCTCACAAGTGTCGTACATCAGATCTTAGAATAATTATACTACATGTTAGGAAGATTGTCAAGGACTATTCCCGCGGATAATTGTGTTGTTGTGGGAACGGGGTGAACATCAGTTGTTGACATTCCTAATTTCCCTCACATCTTCGAAGTTATCTCACACGAAACCACATGGAAAAACTTGAAGCCAACAAATGATAGGTGCGTACTAATTTCAACAAAAGTACAATCAACAAGAATAATGCTTCGCCTTCAAAATCTCGCCAATCTAAATCAAACACTTCATATTCGTGAACTGTTCGTAATCAACCGCCAAGTAGGCTTTATGTTTGATCCCAACCCAACACCAGTGTCACTAGCACCGTAAATTTTCCGTTGCTAACCTCGTTCAAAAAATTTGATAATGTCGCGATGTATGGATCTGGTGACTGTCTATAACATTCAGGAAGATCTGCGTTCGATTTATGGTCCGGTTGTTTTGAGTTAGGTATTTCATGACTTTCTCATATCATTTGAGGTGAATGCTGAAGGTGTTGGTTAGGAATTATCGTCTCTAATTGTCCTTGTTATGCTACATTTGTTTTTCTAGACATGACGTCATTTTTTCTCGTGAGAATATTTTAATTATGCCGTTTTTTCACTAGTCGAAATTTGTATGCTGCTGTGATATACAAATAACGAAAACCAACTAACTTACTGAAATGAAAGAAATTACAAGCCCTTGAAGCTCTTACTACTATTTAGTTTAAATATATTATTTTTTTAAGATTTGCCGAAACCTTCACAAAAAATAACCCGTGCTAATTGTTAATTTTTATATATTTTCACGAACAATATAATTGCACAAAATTATGGCTGACCCCAGTCCTTAAAATAAATCCTATCCATGGGAAAATTAAACAAATAATTGACAGGCTGGCCAACAATTGAGGCAGGCAGTAGGGTGTGACATGGACATCTCGTAGACATCTGGGTAGTAAGGCTCAGATAAACAGGAAATGAGAATTTAATTGGTACAGGTAAGGAACCAACCCAGTAGTTACTTGGAGTTTAAGGGAAACCATTGGAGTCGAGCCGGGGACCTCTTGAATAATATTCAAACACTTTATCAGAGCATCACGTCGCTTTGTGTCGGCAACAGAGGATTTAGTCAGAGACTGTGCAGTTAACTTAACACACTCTGTCATTCTGCATTATTAAATATGGCCATTGAGTTACCAACCTGAAATTCGAATGTCTGCTAGGGTTTAAATGGGGTGTGCACATCTCAAATGGTCGTCTGTCTTTGTGTGTACCCATCTGACTGATCCAGTGAGAATGATTGCACTTCGCTGCTGAACATTATGATTGACATACAGACAGCTCAATTGTTACAGACATTATTTTCCAATCAAGTAAGATACAATATGTCACGGTGTTTTCCAAGTACACTGTCATAACCAATTTCCGCAGTCTTTATGACACCATGATAGCTGTTACATTCCTCTACATCAGCGGCCTGTAACACAGACCGTCAGAACAGCTGATCCATATATTAATATAAGAAGGTGGATGTCTTTGATAAACTGCATTAAAATTCCCACTGCTTTATTACCTACTTGTAACAATTCGGACTAAACTAAAAACATTCAGCAGCAGGCAAATTTCATTTGACCTCTGGTTTGCACCTGTGTTTAGACTACGTTTCGTTGCTAGATTCTAACAACAGGAATACAGTCCTGCATGTATTCAAATTTTAACGCTCACTAGAATACTGTCTAGAGTACAGTTCGGAAGGTGGTGCAAGGGCTCTTTTTGAAATAAATGACCAAAGACTTGGTGCGATTGTTGCAACTTCAATTCCAAAAATATGGAGTACACATAATCATGCTGCGCCACATTCACAATGAGGATTTCAGTGATGTAACCGTTGCTACTTAATGAGTTTTATCCACTGTCCTGCATGAGTACAACTTCCGAACCGAATGATGGTAGGAAGTGTTGATCAGGCATCGCGGTCGTACAGACATGAGACGTGCAAGGAATCGAGCGTAGCCTCAAGTTACGAACCACCCTAGTATTCACCTGGAATGATTTAGGAAAACCGAAATATGGATGGCTGAACTGGGAATATAAGTTGGGGTCTCTTGAATGCAAGTACAATGTTGTATAGTCGGGCCACTTTAAACTAAGCACTCCCCAACACGTTTAATATCCGAAAACTGTCATTTATTTGGGCCAAATATGTTAAGTTTTGATATTGGGGAAATGTTTACACTGTTTTTTTTTGTTCCATGGACGTTTTTAGGGTAAATACATTAAAGATGATTGCAAAATGACTGAAAGAATAACAGTGCTCACTTTATCATGAACAGTCTATACCATCGTACTACCTCACTTGGTCCGAAGCGAGATGCATGTTACATTTGTGCACTGAGTCATTTAAGACCGACTGAAGTGCTAGCCCAGTGTGGTTTCTTGTACCCTTTTTTGTGGTACCTTCCAAATGTTCTGCGGCCCCACCACAACCTATTGACAAGAAAGGTGTTGTCATAAAGGCATCTTATCATTAGAGTCACGACTTTGCCGGGAAAAGATTTTCGCACTGTTTTGTTCCCGTGCCTTAAGTGCACATCGGCAGCTCTGCTTCGTGGTTATTGGCAGCGTGTCTTTGATCAGACACGTCTCATTCGACTGCACCAATCAGAATACTGCTCTTGTGACATCATAGTCTGTGCTCTGCCATTAGAACCTAAATACTAGTGGGAGTTAAAATTCCCAATTAATGACACTGAAGTACAGTTGCAGATATGCATGTAAGGCGGTGAACCAAATTGTGCGGAAATATTTAACCGTAAAGATGTGGCTATACTTACTGTACAATAATTATGGAGAACACTAGAGATTACTTTTTGTATTTTATGACGAGATATTTTTAGTTCTACTTATTTCATTAGGCAACAATGGATGAGAATCACTGTTGCTGACAACTTATATGGTTCTTGTGAACCTATCATTAATTTAATGCCTCACTTAGTTGCACCATTTATTTTCTTGTATGCTGGTGAGTGTGTAATACAGTGATACAAAAAAAAACAATCTTCCTGTTCCTTCTTCACAGGTTACAGCAGCCAACATATTACCAAACAACCACTGACTGACCGACAACATTGAATATTCAGCACCACTTTTAAGTAGAACGACCCAGAGATGACACTTGGTTGTCAGAAGTTTGCGACATGCTAACATGGTGACCAAGCTGCACGATGCCCTTGTGCAGTGCGATGAGGCAATCAAGTTGACAGTCAACTAGTGGAGCTGGTTGTCTGCTCACGTCGGTTGTTATCATCTGCAGGGAAGAGATCGTTGTAGTCGGGTGGCGGATCTGATTCTGTGCAGGTTTGTCGTACCGAGTAGGTAGGGGGCGGTGTGTGGGAAGGGGACACAGGGGGAGGCATGGTGTATATAGGTTCACGTGGTGCGAAGTTGGTAGGAGGAGTGGGATATGTATGAGACGCATCGTAGGCAGGCGGTGCTGGAACAGTAGATGGTCCGGGGTAGTTGGAGGATGTGGGGTCGGTATGAGATGTGAGGGAAGCACCAGGCGCAGGAGAGGGGACCGCATAATAGGAACTGGGTCCTAGACGGGCAGGAGTCCAGGGATGGGTAGAGGTTGCAAGGGCTGTGGGACACAGTAAGGCATCAGAGAGCATGGGGGTGGTGGCTGCAGCAGGTGTCTCGCCTCTCTTAAGAAAGTAGACAGCGGTGGGCCGGTGTAGGTTGGTGGCTGTGGTGGAGGTAGAGGGAACATCGCCCTCCCTGAAGATGTAGATGGCGGCTGGCTGTGGCATCAAGGGAGTGTTGCAGCCATTGGGTGTCCTGCTATTTCTGACGAGAGGAGAGGGTCTTATAGGATTGCACTTACAGCAGTAGCAGGCCACCAGCATCGAGATGAGCAGTACGACGCTCAGCGGCATTATCACCACGTAATCATACTGGATGAATAGTCCTGCGCAAAAACACATTCAGTCCTCTTTACTGTGCGGTGAGATATTAATAAGGTAGATGAATAGATTTGGGCGGCTCTTAACATCGAGGTTATGATGTAAGGTGAGAAACGTGGGCTTTGCATCTGGTCTACAGCAAGGTCCTTAGAGACTATAACACAACACTTTACACGATAAGAGGAAGCGACCATGGCCTATCGTAAGGAACCAGAACAGCTTTCGCATGGAGCGATTTCGTTAAACTATGAAAACCTAAATCAGTTCGGCCAGAACCGAGACTCGAACCCGGGTTTTCCACAATGTGTTTTCAGTGTTACAGTGGCACCAACTCGTTCAGTATCGAGGTCTTGAGAGCCGATAAGTGCGAAAGAGTATAACTAAGTAGCATGCTGGAATGAAAGATTAGAGGAAATTGAGATTTTCCAGAAAACCCACCGACCATCGATATTAAACTGCACGACTCGTACATGCGAATATCGATATTGAACAGTCGGGAATCGAACACGAATCGTCTTCACTGGAGAAATTTTATTACAGTAGAGGTGAAGGAGTGCTGGGAAATTCGTCCTTATAATTTTTTAAAATAATCATATTTGAAATTATGCTACTGATAACTATTTTTTCTAGTGAAAATATTTCAATAAATTAATTTTTGCACATCATGTCAACATCAAAATTTGTATGCTACGGGATTGTATATACTTACTTACTGAAGCGACCGTTATGAAGAATTGATGTAACCTCTACAATTTTCTTTAAATTCATCAGTTTTTGTACGAAAATATGCAAAGTATTAAGTTTTAAATATAATGTGCAAAAATTATTACATATAAAAATAATCATTGACCACATGTGTTAAAATAATCTCTGGCCACGACACAGGGTCGTTTGAGAAAGAACCAAAGGCTTATATAGACAGGAAATGAGACAGTCGCAAATCAGTCTATGTCTACTCTAGATCGATGCATTTACTGCGCTGTGTACCTGAAAAATAAAATTGTATGAAATAATTTATTAGATGATGTTTTTATATGGCAGCGTATACTTTTATTTACAGGTTTTGGAGTATTTAAAAACAGCTCTAAAAGATAGTGTAGAAATGTGGGCCTTACTATAAAATCTCGTCTGAACATGTAAGTTACATTGCGCCACAGTGTTTTGAAAGTATACCATCACAAAAGATTTTCACGATTTTACAGTTTCTTATAGCACCTAATTGTCGCACTCGTCCACATCAGTGGCCTGTGACACATACTTTCAGAACAGCTGGAAGTGTGAAGTTTGTGATAAACTGTGTCAAGGAATGCGACTACTTTTTTATTTTATTTTTTAAATTTATCCTTGCTTGTAACAATCAGGACTGGACACAAAACATTTCGCCCAGGCAAATTCGGTTTGACCAAAAGGAATAAAACCCTGTAGGCATTACACTTTAAGTGCTCACTAAATTACTGAATAGAGTACAAAACGAAACGAGGTGCAATGACACATGCTCAAATGAATAAGCAAAGACTTGATGCGACCATTGCAGTTTCAATCCCAGATATATGAAGTACACGGAATCATACTGCACCCGCCTCATTCACAGTAAGGATTTCAATTATATAACCTTTTTGGCTACTTAATGAGTTTTATACAGTATCCTGCATGAGTACACCTTCGGAAGCGAAAGATGGTAGGAATTGTTGATCAGGCATCGTACAGACAGGAAACATGCAAGGAATCGGGCATGGTCTCTAGTTACGAATCACCTGGAGTGATTAAGGAAAACCGAAATATGGTTTGCCAAACTGGGAATCGAACTTGCAATCACTTGAATTTAAGTACAATGGTTTACCATCGTACTACCGCACTCGGCCTGAAGACAGAGATGCATATTACATCTGGGCACTGGGTCGGTCAAGATTGGAATAAACATTTTTGCAACTGTATTTCCAGCCAGTTGTGGTTTTCTTCCTCTGTCCCCATTATCCTACCAGAAAGAATGTGGCAGTTTGATTATACATGTCTTGGATTTCTTTATTGTGTGAAATTCGAATGTGGCGAACTGTGAATGTCTTGCAACCTCCATATTCTTGACAAGATTGGTATTGTCAGAATGATCTTTTATCGTACACTAATCATGGAGGACGTCACAATTTTTTTGTGTCTTATACCAAGACTGTGAATCACTTCTACTGACAACTTATATGGTTATAACGAAAGTCATTGTTGCTCAGAGCTTCTAAGTTAGCTGCATCACTTATTTACTTGTGGCATTAGCCGGTATGATATAGAGTATGTTCATACTGTGACAATATTATCATGTCACATAACAGCCCAGAAATCACCTAGCAACCACTAACTGACAGACAATATTGGCTAGGTACTCAGGACATTCTGGCAATGTGTTAAAGTCGGGCAACCAAGAATACATGTTCATTAGTAGTCAGAAGATTTATGTAAATGTGGTGTGTTAACCTACCAAGCTATATGACGACGTCCATTGCAGAAAGGTGACATTCCCACTAACCATAAACTAGAGTAGCTGATTGCCTACGCATGCAGGTCATTACTTATTATCGCCTTCAGCAGGGAAGAGTTTGTCGTAGTCAGGTGGCTGTTCCACATCTGTGCTTGTTTGTTGCATAGAATACGTAGATGACAACTTGTGGGAAGGAGAAACAGGGCGAGGCATGGTATCAGTAGGTTCATGCGGCGCGAGGTGGGTAGGAGGAGGAGCAGGATATGTACGAGACCACCCGTAAGTAGGGGACGATGGTACAGCAGAGGGTCCGGAGAAGTTGAAGGACGTGGGGTCGGTATGAGATGGGAATGGAGCACTAGGCGCGGATGGAGAGGGGGCCACATAGGAACTGGGTCCTAGACGAACAGGGGACCGGGGGTGGTTAGAGGATACAGGGGTAGTAGGGCACAGTAGGGCATCAGGGAGCATGGGGGCGGTGGCTTCAGCAGGTTTCTCGCCTCTCTTAAGAACGTAGACAGCTGTGGGCCGGTGCAGGTTGGTGGCTGTGATGGAGGCAGAGGGAACATCGCCCTCCCTGAAGATGTAGATGGCGGCCGGCTGTGGCATCTGAGGAGTGTTGTGAGCAGTGGGTGTCCTGCTATTTATGGCGGCAGGAGCATATATTGGAGGGTCGGGGCACGTGCATGATTTACGGCACACACAGAAGTAGCAGGCCGCCATGATTGAGAGCAGCAGCACGATGCACAGCAGCATCAACCACACGTACTTGTCGTGATCGTCTGCGACAAAACACATCCAGTCGTTACTTCTGTGCGGCGAGGAATATTAGGATGGACAGCTTTTAACATCGAGGTGTTGAGGTAATGTCTACAGCGAGGGCATCAGAGACCTTGATACACAACCAGGGACAATGACAGTAACTGGAAGAGGAAGCTACCATGGCCTATCGTAAGGAACAAGCACAGCAGTCCTCAGAAGCAATTTCGGGAAACAATAAAAAACAGAAATCTGGATGTCTGTAGCCAGGAATGGGGCCCGGATCCTGCAGAATGGGAGTTCAATGTGTTACTGTGGCGCCACGCTCCGTATTGAGGTCTTGAAAGAACACGAGGGTGAATGTGTATACCCATGTAGCAGCGCTAGAGAGTGGGCGGAGGAAATTATATTGTCGTCGAGAAAACCTATCGACCAATGGTAAAGTACGGCACGATTCCCACATTAGTAAATGTAGGTTGACCCCACTGTGAATCAAACTCTAATCTCCTTATATTTGTCTACTGTGTTAACATCTGAAATCATCACATACTTTATGCAAATAATATAGGTCATACTGTCAAATATTTTCCTAATTTTTTTCGGATATAACGAGTTGTGTTACTTAAATAGTTTAGTTGTTCATTCCGGGTATTTAACAGCGATCTGCTAAAAATGTGCTTTTTTTAATGTTTCCAGCTTGCAAAACTATGAGAGATTATCATGGATATGTGAATTCTATGTAATTAAAATGTGGGCACTTGATCAGTTATTGCAAAATCTACCGCAAAAAAAAAATTGTCATTGTTTTGGACTATGCACCTTTTCGCTCAGTACTTTCTAAGAAAGCTGTAAAAATCGAAATTCTGACATGGTAGACGGACTTTTTTTTTGTTTACTTGAGATACGAGGAACACTAAGATTTTCATTTAATTTCACCGAACAGCAATTCTGGAAATATTTTTCGTAATGACCAAATCAAAGCAAATAACTTATATAAGGTGTTTTTCTAAATGTTCATAGCCACGATGTTTGTAAACTGATTCCTTATATTTGTGAACCTAACTTCTTTGAACTGACTTTGTTAACAACAAAGAGATTAGTACGAGTAAAGAGGAGTATGTCTGACTTGTCTTTAACGAAGTTCACAGTAGCAATGAAGAAGCAATATTCTCCGTCACTAGAGACGACTAGCAAGGCAAGGCACAGCATTTATAAGTGGACTACCGACTGATGGGTTCTCGTGTCAAAGAGGCAATTGTCAGTTTTTTATGCTTCATGTATATTAAATTGGTTTCTACGCAAAAGCAGTCTGGAACATTTCATGAGCAGGTTGTTACATCCAATTACCGATGGCTGCGAAATTGTCCGAGCGAAAATGTCTTAAACAATTTTTGACTCTAAAGTGAACCGTATGTTTGATTAGTTTAGTGCCGTGGCACTAGAGTTTTGACGTCTTTAAGGTAGATGTGCAGCTTTGTGGTTTGGCTCTTCTATAGGGTCGAAGACTTAAGGGGTATGGAAAAGTACAGTGGCGAAACAAGCTCTCCAAAGTAAGGAGTGGCAGGTAATTTGGCGCCCCCCTCTCATTTTTTAAAGTAAGGAATTTGAACTTGCTTTACAAAGTTGAAATTTCTATTCACAAAATCTAAAAGCAAAGATACATTCAACACTGTTTGACCAGCAGTCCTACTTTACACAGACATTTCCTTAAAAATAAAATAAAACTACTTGCCAAACACTTTGCAGAATAAAAGTTATCGGGTGTGTGACGTAAAATGATCCCTCACTCTCGCTCGCTTACAGATTGCTGTTGTTCTTTTTGGTGGCCCAGAAGAGGCACACCATAGGTTAGGAGTTAGGAGGGAGCGGGAGAGGTTGCAGCATGCCAGTAGAACACTTTTAAAATCTCGAATGGTTTGACTGATATAGATGAATAACTGAAAAATATGTTACGTATTTTCCACCCCTCAAAGTATCGAATTTTGAAAAAAATCTGGAAATCCCATTTTAACATTTATGTCCAACAGGTGTAAAAGAACCAGATCGTAGCCCTTACAGTTAGCTCTATACAAATAATTCATTAAAAGCACATTTTCGCCCACTTCACACACTTGGAGTCAAATTTCGAAACATCCTAAAAGTAGTTTTAAGGTAATTGTGAAATACATTTTAAAACAAAAACCAAATCTGCATCTTGAAAAGTTTGCTAGATATCGAGGAATAAACGAAAACAAATTTCGGAAAATCCTTCCTTAGTCCTTGCCTACGATTTTAAGGTAACCCGCTATCAAAAATGTTCATATTTCTAGGTCCATTGGTTTGGGCTGTGGCATAATATGTCAGTCAGTCAAGCAGTGTTTCGTTTTATATAATATAGTGATAGATAGATCTCACAATCCTTTCTCACATATCAAGCTTTCCATGGCATAGTTATTTTCATTTTACTGTAGCATTTCAGTTTGGTCGTTAGAAAATGAATAGAGTGCAATATTCTGAAAGTAGAACATTATTGTTGCATGCAACCTTATTTATTACGACCGTCTCTCTTTCTTGACCTAAATTTGACAGATTGTAAAATTTGGTTTAGAAGGAAAAATATGAAGGAAAAAAGTGTAAAAATTTGTTTGTAAATGTTACGTTTTGAATAATTTCAGTTGATGATGGCTATGCTTCAAACGTGGGTCAAAGTACATGCCACTCATCTATCTAGGCTGTCAGTACTACAAGGTGGGAGCCACAGTGGCTAGAGCGCTAGCCTCCCAACAAGGCGATTCAGGCTCGATTCCCGGGATTGTCGGCCCCCGGATTTTTGCATGTGGGATTCGTGTGGGAGGATGGCATTGGTCGGTGGATTTTCTCGGGAATCTCCCGTTTCCACGCCCCTTCGTCCCGTCACTGCTGCTCCACACTCATCCCTCACCAGCGCTAAATCTGACTCCATATTCGCCTCTCAAAGGCACTAAGAACATGCTGCTTGGCATCGACCGAAGTCTCACAACTCACTCACCCACTGCCTGGATGAATGCTGATAAAAGTACGTGAGCTACGCTTTCCATTGTAAATATTTTTGAATTAGTCTAATCAAACCGCCAAGACCCCGCACAAAGATCTGGCGAGAGTCAGAATATACAAAATATGGTACATAACTACACATAACAACAGCAACTGATTAATAAGACTTATAAATGCAGCGACTACCAAATACATTATCAGCCACCATAATGACACATTATCGCGAGAAATGTACCAGACATTACCTAATAAATTGCTGCTGGGCCAACCACACCCCCAGTGGACACATGTTCAGGATACAGGTTCTACGATAAGGAAGTAGGTTTGTATGCCCACCTCTACTGCTTCTGTACGACATCTTCTTGCTGGCAAAGATGTCGGGCAACTCGCTGTAACGACACACGTCCTTGTCCTCGTCATTGTCGTCATTTGGGCAGTTGGTGAGGCCATCACACTGTAGCTCCGGCACCACGCATTGCTGTTTAGTCCTGTGACACTGCACCATGCCGGGCTTGGAGCACATTTCAGGCCCTGCACCAGGTCACACCAGAACACCATCCTGCATTACACGCCTTCACAACAAACTATTTCGCCTTCCTGCCTTTCACTGTAACACGACATCCTACCACACCATCTTGCCTTACACTGCATCACAACACGACATTACAATATCCTGCCTTCCACTGCATTACAACCCACTATCCTGCCTTACACTGTGTCACGACACCATACTGCCTTACACTGCACCAGAACACCGCATCTCACCATCCTGCCTACCACTGCATCACAACACACAGTCACACCATCCTGCTTACACTGCATCACAAAACACCATCCTGACTTACACTACATCACAGCACACTATCACACCACCTTGCATTACACTGGATAACAACACACAATCACGCAATCCTGCCTACCACTGCATCACAACACACAATCACACCATCCTCCCTTACACTGCATCACAATAAACCATCCTGAAATATACTGCCCCACAACACCTTATTCTGCAGGACAACACAGTCAAAACTTCTTTACAACTGTTGCCATTCAAGTGTCACGCTAGAGCGTAGAATAAGCTTAAAATTGTGTATTTCGTGTTACTCAAATTATTTGTGTGTTTCCTTTGAAAATATGTTTATAATCTTGTAGCTGAAAAAATGTATACGCCTATCTATATTTTTCAAAATTTGTTTGAATGACTCTGAAACTGTATTTAGAATTAAAATTGTTAAACAAACGTTTCAGTGGTCATTACTGAGCAAAGAAGATGAAAATAATTATTGCATATAGCTAGAACTATGTGACGAAATGTAAAATACATTGTTAGAAGTTTGTGAGGCAGGTTGGCAAGACTGCAGGCATGAACGGACAATGTGTGCATCGTGTAGATGAGACGGTGACATTAGAATTACCGATATTAAGTACGAATGTAGATGGTATTTAAGATGTTAAGAAACAAACAAAAATGGCCCAGTCGTTGCGAACCAACGTTTCCAAATTAATGCAACTGTTGAGGACAAAGGTTATTTTGTAAACACGTGTACCCGGGTATTGTTCTCGTTCATGAAATTAGTCACAGACAAACGAACCCAACCTCCTCGACGTAACTAATAATTACTGGATTCAGTTTCTTGGACGTACTCCATTGCACAGTTCTTTCAAAAATCCTAACTGATGATGTCAGTGAAAAATAAGGACGGTTTTATCACAGCTTCGACATACATTGCAGCATCAGGAAAGTCAGCAAAACCTTTGGCAATCAAAGCAGCGATTGGCAATGGACGTGTTTAATAAGTTTATACTCTGAGACAATGAACGGACAATCTGCCAACCTAGGAAAAACGTGTGATACGAGCAGCAGTTATTACTCTAGTCAAGAGAAATGAGCAAGAACTACTTCAACAGTTTGCGATGGACTTTGAAAAGTTAGTGCGGAGTTATGAACTCAGAACGCAGGAGGACGACATTCTTAGGGATTGTATTTTTACGGTTGTTAGCGACTCTGCGTTATAACAATAAATGCAACGAGTACAAGATCTTACGTTAGAAAATGCTTGTGAACTATGAAGACTGGCTGAAACTAGTACACAATAAATGCAGTGTCGTCAGGTGATGTCAAGACGCCTGCTGTATCTGAATTTAGTATACCGCTATCGGTAAATGCAATGTTATCCTTAAAGAAAATAAGTACTAGAAAAGAAAGAACTGTAGAATAAGAAACCAAATCTAGGCTTAGGGGGTTGTTTTTTTGGCCAGGCATGGCACAAACCACTCAAAGACAACAAGATTACTTATTGTTTCGTTTCGACTTGTGCTAACGAGGTATGCATTCAGTTCCGTGCATGTCGCGCGACAATTTCCTCGTACTGATGAGTACATGAGATTTCACTCTCGTGTATGTCAATTTAACATTACAGTGCAGTCGTTCTGCATAGTATGTAAATCAAAATAACTACAAATGGTGAACATTGTCATACACGTGTCCGATAAATTTACCTACATTGCTCGCAGTGTAGTTTTCAAAGATTTTTCGTAAGAAAAAAAATTGTGGGTAAGCTCAAAGGCGGACGTGCAGCCATGTTGTGGCTACGCACGGCTGTTCCTCTTCTGTAACCTCATCTGTTCTGTGTCGTCAGTAGGGTTGAGCATTCGCAAGTAAAGGAATGGTCGTACAAAGGTCATTGCATTCTGTGAATCCAGTAGTTCCTGCCCTGCTCGCTCGAAACAGTTTAGTTTGGGTTATTGTAGGTTTTGTTTAACTTAGTCTACGGCCAGCTACACACTCGGTAACCATGTTTGATCGCGTTTAAAACTGAAATTGTTTAAGTTATATATATATATATATATATATATATAAGAAAGCCCGTGTATCATATTCAATTATCATCACATTTGCATTAACATTCGTGAAATTGTAATTATTATACCATAACTAGCTGAAAGTTTTTTATGTTTAACTAATAAGTAGGGACCCTGGGTTTTCGTGAAAAGGATTTTGCCCCACTTTGTTACAGTGTCTTACGTGCACATCTGCACTTCTACTTCGTGGTCGGTGATTGGATATTTTAACTCTCTCGAGCCTTGGGATTCTACCAGCAAATCACAGACGTGAGGTGTTGCAGAGACTTTATTGTAATTGGCTCAGACAAATATTATAAGGCTCTTCGTATAGACACGCTGCCAATAACCACGAAGCAGAATATCAGATGTGCACGTAAGACACTTAATCAAAGTGGGGCAAAATTCTTTTCGCGAAAAACCACGGTCTCTACTAATAAGTTATAAAAGCTGTAAACATAACCGTTTATTAAATTTAACGTTTGCAAAATGTCGCACCAAGAAGTAGCCATATTAGCTATATATGTTACACAGCTCGTTACTCGAAACAGCCAACAAAGGAGCACTGTTGTTCAAAACTGCCAATGAAATTTGTTTAATTTTAACGAGAAGAGACAGCAAATCGGCAAACGATGGAGCTCATGTAACCTCTACATAAGGCTGCATTAATTCTGCATCTAGTGAGACAGCGGCCTCAGTTTACGTTAAGCCGCGTTCACAATTGACATAGCGCAAGTAAAAAACATAGCATAAGAAAGTGAATATCTGTGACACAAATAGTGGCGTTCACAATGAATACTTGGCATGACTTACGTGGCGTAACTCGCTTGACATGGCGTTAAAGATGGTCATCTCTTGAGTTTTCCACGCCAAGTATTTCATGCCGGCCAATAAGAATGTGAAACGTCATAAGAGCTGTTGGCGCCAAAATATCCATCCAATAACAAATTAGTTCTTTTCTTGTTGTTTAATTTCCGTTGGTCAGGAAACAATATATTTACTGGTGATTGCGAACGAACAATTCCGCGTGAAATACTGCGTAAGTTATGTTATTTATTTCATGCCGATTGTGAACGGGCCTTTGCCGTAAGCGGTAATTTCCATAATTCTCAACCGTGAATAAATATCGATTACATGTCACGTGCATATGTATTGTTCGGAACTTATAGCAAGTTAATTTCTTTATTCAGGGCAACCATAAATGCGAAAAATAATTTTTTGTAATGTCCCGAAGTCTTCCTACGTGCCTAAAGCCACACACTCTTAGCGTAGTTTAAAATGCGCTGAATGTAGGGACGGTTTATTCAGGTTGAGAAACGCCGCTGCAGCTGCAGCTGCTCGCATCTGAGCAGAATGGCATACATATATAGTGGAACGTACCTATGTAGACGAAGTTGAAGAGTACACCGCTGGCTCGTAGAGTAACTCTGTCATGTCCTGGGAGGTACAAGTTGACAAGTGTGGATCCTTGGAAGATATCTCGCACCAATACCACCTTGGACAACGTGCTGTCCTCACACATTGACAACTTGCCTCTCGTCCAGCTGCTGTACTTCTGCGCACATCAAGTCACATCTGACGTATAGTACGAGACTTCACGTGGCAAACTCTCGAACAACTAAATAAATACCATTATTGCCATGCCTAGTATAATTACCTGAGGAACTGCCAGAATTGTCTTGTTAGTTTGCCGCTATAAACAATAAATAAAAAGTACAAATTAGTCACGGACAACATCTCGCTTGTATAGCAGAGGTCAACTAAGAAACTACAAATATTTTTTAATTTACAAAAAGTTATTATTTTTCAACAGGATACTGAGGAAGACATTCCACTCAGCACAACTTATTTTATAGACCTGAATATTGTGCGGTTTCAACTTGTCGGCTGGACTCCACAGCCCTGGACAGGACCGGATATACAAACACGAACCAAGGACACATCATTCATAAGGACACACTTTTATCGATAAGAACACGTGAAGAATTTCATATCATTATTTTTAAAAGTGTCAATATGGCGACGAGTAAAAAAACTTTTTAATGGCTTTACTTTTGGCATTGTTGAATTATGCTGTCTCTATTAGTTTTATCAGCTCTGTGGCCAATCCAGCTATTCATTCTGGCTGAACTGTTATGTGTTGTTACTATTATTATATGTAACGAGAGAACAGAGTAATTTTAAATAATATGGTGCTGAAAACGGAGAAAGGACGTCACTGTGTGTAGTTTAAAGACATGCCACTATCCAGCAAAAGCAACACATCCTAGACCAAATTTACGGTTATTTTCGAAGTTCAAATTTTTTTTTTAGAAAACTATTAAAGTTCTATTGTTGAAACCAACAGTATATTAAAATAATTGTTAGCGTATAGGGCTGACATGCGTTTCATTCTGTTAACGGTAAAAGTTTTAATCAAACGAGCAAATAAAATTTTTAAGTTAAAATGCAATTTCCGATGAAAAAAAAAATAAGTTCCAGCTTCCTAATTGTAACTATACTTATAACAACACTACAACAAGGTGTACTTTTTCTTGTAAATTAAATTCGGTTGCGAAATTTTAGTTAATACATAAGAATTCATAGCACTACTATTGAATTAAACCAATTTAAATACAATTTTCAAACTTTTTATTAAAAATTTACATAATATTGCTTTAGTACCCAAATAACATTTTTCAAAGTTTAATGCTAGGGTTTCATCTTTCATTTAAAACTTGAATTATTAGAATCCGACAGTTACTTCTCACGATATAAATGTAGGAACCTGATGTGGTGTTTTCGTGTACTGCTGGTTGCGGGATAGCCGGGATTCCAGCTAGGAGGCGGGGCGCTGACACTGACGGGCATAGGCGGCTTATTCCTGTGTACACTCTGTCCTCAGCTACTTGTACACTGCAAACTGAGCCGTTATTTATGGACATACGCCATTACGAGCTAGTATTGCTGAGTTGCAGATAAACTCCTACAATAATACAGAAAGCAAATAAAGGAAAGTCACTATTAGATGTCAACAAACACATGCAGACAAATCCGGGAAGGAATAGAGTGGTATCCAGAAAAACGTTACGAATACATAAATAACAAATAGAACAATAACAACACAAATTAATTCCGGTACGGAATATAGTCGTAACAGGAAATGCGACAAAATGAACATAAAACAAAATTAGGTGTATGAAAAATGGCGACAAAATACATGAGGTCAAAAATGGTAATTCAAGTGACAAAGACAAGAATATACGTGATTACAGACGATGCAACAATGAATAATATTAAATATGTACAAAATAATTTCTCCTTGAAAATACTTGTAAGATTAAAATGAATAACGTGGGGCACATGCTATATGTGGTAATTGATCATGAATGGTTCACCTAAGTCACTAACAATTTTATTGCATTAATAGGATAAACTAATTTGTAATTTTTAGCCCATTTTAAAAACGTGATACATTATTTTTTATTTAATATGATTTTCTGCTTTTAAGCTTTGTGTGTGAAATCTTGAAATCATGAGTTAAAACAACGTAGTATATTAAAATAGTTTTTATTATTAAAGTAGTAATTTTGTTTACAGTTTTCCCTCTTTTATATCATTGTCATTCTTTTCTGAGCTATGTTTAAAGTTTCAAGTCTCTAGCTGTTCGGGAAGTTATTCGATTGAAAAATTTATACTAACAGACAGACAAGACAGCGAGTTAATAAAACCCTATATAAACACATGGTTCATTGTTACCTAACATCTTATTGTAACTGAATAAACAAACACGTAATAAAGCGAATTAATAAAACCCTATATAAACATTGTTAATCGTTATCTGACATCTCATTGTTACCGGATAGACGAACAAGAAAGCGAGTTATTAAAATGTTTTAAAAACTGACTAAAATTAAACAGGCTTCCTTAGACAACAGATGCGACGTTTCGGGAATGAGATCCTGTGTCTATGGAAAACATGGACTCTTACATGGGAAACACGCCTACTTTTAGCTCAGCTAGTGCAGCTACGACCTGATGGGTTCTTCTTGAAGAGACAAACTACATGGCCAAACTTGTATTATCACTGGGCCAGCCAACAGTCAACTGCCATCTACTTGAGCACACAGACGTTCGTACAGGACAGCCTACAGCTCAGAGAACCCGCGTATATATTACGTTCTCGAGATAAAGGTCTACATTAGGGAGATATACTTGGCGTCAAGCATGGTCACGACTAGCACTCTGGAAAAACAGCGTTTTATTATGTACGCAACTTAGAATTCAAGAACCGAGCGAAGTGGCGCAACGATAACACATCAACATCCCCGCGGCTCCGGCCATCCTGATTTCAGTTTCCCATGATTCTCCGAAATTGTTCCACGCGAATGATGGGATGATTCCTTAACAAAGGCCATGGCCGACTCCTCTCCCAGTTGCTGTCATTGTACCTAGTTGTATGTCGCCGTCTATAATGATCTTGCTGTCGAGACGTAAAGTCCACTTATCTTACCTTATATAGAATTCAAGGAACTGCAAGTTTGTGTCACTTTCACAACTGTCACTTTACTTATATGACACGTCCTGAAGGTCGCCGAGCCAATAATAAAGAGGCAATCAAATGCAGATCCAATAATGAAGTATAACTGTGTCAACGAGCAACCAATGGTCAGCTGTTGCCTACTTGAGCACACATATATTCTTGGAGTCTATCCTACAGGTTAACGGGCGGCTCTGAGAGCGTTGTTTGTTGAAATCGTCGCCTAGATAGGGTTGCAGGCGGCAGGACGTGGAGGGAGGGAGGGGTGGCCGGCTCGGACGAATAGTGTGGCGGCGCGCAAGCAGATAACTGTACGCTGTTGCCACATCAGCACGCGCAGAGAACGAAGCAAGGACACCTGCAGCTGCAGCCTTTACGGACGGACCTTACCCCACTTGCGGAGCAGCGCTTGAACTCAGCTGCAGAGCTGACGAAACCAATCGCTCACCCGCTTGTTCCACAAAGTATTTGCGAAAAATTCATGAAACATCTACCACTTGGCCTACAGATTATGGAGATTCTTACAAAATTGTTAAATGTTTTACACATTCATTGATTTACCTGTTAAAAATTGTGACCTAAAGGCCTTTCTTATTATTTTACTCGAAAACCTGCTGAAAATGGTCCGCTAAAAATATGCTGATATCTCGAGTTTCGACAACATTGTATACTTACTGCTTGAACCTGAATAAATATGAAAATTTAGTATTCTATAAACGAAACTTTTCTAAGTGTAATATTCATGGACCTTAGATATGTTGCATAATATTTTAATACTGTTTCATTAATAGGTTATCAAGCCACAAATGAGCTTATTACTTTAAATGCACAAATGTAGCAAGGTACTCGCAAGTCATGCAGCATAGGTACCCGCGAATAGTCATGGCTACCAAACCCTCTTTCCCGTGATATGTCGGTCTTTTGTATGACTTACCCCTCCCCCCTCTTTTATGTCGTATGGGACTCAGTCGTGAGTGGCAATTAGGCCCTGCTCCTCTCCGGAATTTGCACAATTAGGGTGGAGCGAATTAAACTGTCCTTCCAGTGTTTTTACGACGACCAGGACGTGTGAAGTGTTGTAGAGGTCAGCTGTTGCCAAGCAGCTGTATCGACCGGGGCGGTGCCGACCTCGCCCACAACACGTGCCCGACGTGAACTGGTTCAGACACAACTGCCACTATCTCGCGCTACGAACATTGACGCCATATCTTACACCAGGCCCACTGTATTAGAGTGTGAGGCTCGGGGGAAGCATTCATCTGAGCCTCCCCCTTCCCCCTTGTTTGATAACAATGATAAATGCGGGCTTGCAGGTCATCATACTTTCCTGACGTAATGACCACATTGTCATAACTCTGACATTGGCAGTTTTGGGCAGCTATCGATGACGTCTTTACTTGTCCTTTAATATCACTGTTCAATGTGACTTTAAAAAACCATTAGTATTTAATTATAAATAATTTATATTTTTAATCCAAGAAGTGAAGCCGCCTAGAATGTGAGACCCAGGGCAAATGGACCTTTTGTCACTCCCTTCCTTCCTTCTATACGCAGCAATATCTCGACGGGTCCGACAAAT
Organism: Medauroidea extradentata; assembly: GCA_003012365.1. Classification (NCBI taxonomy): domain Eukaryota; kingdom Metazoa; phylum Arthropoda; class Insecta; order Phasmatodea; family Phasmatidae; genus Medauroidea; species Medauroidea extradentata. The sequence goes on along the minus strand of PNEQ01121419.1, from coordinate 6,051 downwards.
ACGGAAGAATAGTCTAAAACACATTTCACGTCTTTTCACCCTCTTAATAAAATAATTTCGAAACGCCTTGACATACGTACAGTGTCACAGGGTCCAATGTACAAGATGAACTCAAATAAATTATCGCGAGGGCCACGGAGTTATCGCTAGTACATTTCAGGATATATGAGTAGGACCACAACTTTTTCGTGAAAAGATTTTTGCACTATTTTTAGATATTCTGATGTTTGTTGAAAATAATTACGCAACAACTTGTTTCAGTGCCTTACGTGAAAATCTGCATCTCTGGTTTGTTTAATATCGGCACCGTATCTTTGTTAAGACACGTCTCCCATTATGCTGCACCAATCAGAATGTTATTATGACAACATACGTCTGTTATTTGCGTATACAACCACAAGACGAGTGAGAGTTATAAACATCCGGTCTCTGACCATGAATGGAGATGATGGTTTATCGCGGGAAAATTTGACTGTTTGCTGAGCTTTAACGTATGTTCAACTTACCAGAAGCTCACTGGCTTTTACCTGCACTTGGAACTGTTACCCTATTTGACTGAGCCAATAAGAATACCGCTATTGTAATATTTGATTAATGTTATTGGTCTGCAGACAGCTAAGGAGTGTCAGACGTATAACATCCAATCATACATGTTGCGAGAAACTGCAACGTTTTAAATGATATGATGGCACAAAAAATATTTCACGATATACCACCATCTCTAATGATTGTGTATAGCGAAAAAATTCTTGCGCCCTTGAAAACGCTGCAGTTTCTTTCTACATACATGGCTGGGTGTGTAACACAACACAGATGTAGTAACAGGCATCAAATATTACAATAGCGGGATTCTTATTGGCTAAGTCAAATAGGGTAACAACTCCACGTACAAGCGAAAGCCAGTAATCTTCTGGTAAGCTGAACGTGGGTTAAAGCTCAGCAAACAGTCAAAATTTCCCGCGATAAATCATAATCTCTACAGGGTGTGGCAAAATTGCTCTTACAGGCGTTGAGGACCAAGACGATTAAGTCTAGCATAGGAACTCGTGTCCGGAAACGTACAGTTTGACCGCTACACGCAAAATCACCACACGCACGCTGTTTTCCGGCACCACTCACTAGGATAGTCGTGACTATGATAGTCCATGCGTGATTCCCCGATAACCTGATGTCCCATTCGACTACAAGTTTACATGCTAGTCAGTTGAGTTTGTGATCCGCCCAGAGACGTTTGTATCTGCTGTTGTTCTTGCCATCGTAGTTCATACTTCAGTACAGTAGTAATCCTTCATTACAGTACACAATTCAAGGCTTAGAGCATGTATGACTAGAGATAGTTTGGTGCCTTTGTTGTGAAACCAACATCCAGCGATAGGCAAAATATACGAAAACCGCTACAAAATAATTAATGTTGCGACATCCATTTGTAAAGATCTAGACAAATGAGATTTATAGACTACTGAATCTTTTACAATCAATACACAACCGATTCATTTGTATTCATTCTTTAAATTACTGGAAAACGAAAATGCCAAGACAATGTACACAGAACATCTAAACAAATTCTTATTTTACACGAAAATGAACGAGAATCGATGGATGCTGATAATATGCGACAACGAATCATTCTGCATATGCTTCTTTAAATGTGAGTGATATTTAAATACAATATACTCACCGCTATGTAGTAATAAATAAGAAACTTGTTTCGCTCGGTGCCCATCAACAGCTGATTAGATCTAGGAACCACTTCACAGCATGGAAAGGGATAGGCAATCAGCTCTCTAGTTGTTATCTATGCTCTAAGATTCAAGGTGTAAGTACTTAATTGGTACTGTGTTGCTGTTATCCATGGAAAACACGTTTGCGGAATATGCGTACATGATGCCATGGCAGGGCTGCTCGTCAGCTGTATGCGGAGCGTTATCCACACCTCCGTACACATTCGCACTCACCGTTTGCTATTGTATACCAGCGGGCAACTGAAACTGGTACATTCACCCCCCAGTAGGACCAAATGTGGTGCTCCACGGCGGCGCCGTACACCTGAGTTTGATGAGGATGTACTCCATTTATTAGAAGAGGATGCGACGACGAGTACCAGACAGACAGCAGGTTGACTTTCAGATTTCATGTACACTCAACACCTCGCACATTTATTAACGATCAATGTTTAAACGTTTTACAGTGTTCGCTGTGCAGGTAGACTGGATGTGGATCTCACAGCTGTCTGGCGTGTTCTATATGAGCAGCATCTACACCCGTACCACCCCCAGAAGGTACAGGCAATGCAGCCAGAGGATTTTGGACCACGAGCGAACTTCTGAAGATGGTTGTTACACCGTTGCGTGGATGTGCCCAACTTTCCACGGCGGATCCTATTTACTGATGAAGCCCACTTCACCAGGGAAGGAGTTCGCAATACTCACAACAGTGATGTGTGAGCTGGTGGAAACCCGCATGCTGCGCGCCCTGTGGGTTTCAACATCGATACAGTCTCAATATTTGGACAGGGTTTCTTGATGGGCGTGTAATTGGGCCATACCTTCTTCCACAAACGCTCACGGGAGACGTGTCCTTACGGTTCCTTGAAGGCGTACTCCAATGTTGCTTGGAGGATGTGCCACTGCATGTGCGTCAAAACATGTGGTTTCAACACGACGTCGCACCAGCTCATTTTGCACTTGCGGTCCGACGTCATCTGGACCAACGATTTAGGCTACAGTGGATAGGTCATGGTGGCCCGATTGCTTGGCCTCCACGTTCTCCCGACTTGACCCCGCTAGACTACTACCTGTGGGGTCACATGAAAAGCATGGATTATGAGACCCCTGTGGAATCCACGGAATACCTACTAGCACGTGTGATGACTGCAGCGGATGTTGGAGGACCAGAAATTGGTGATCGAGTATACCACAACATGATACGGAGGTACCGCATCTGTGTTGAAGTCGGTGGTCGTCACATCGAGCCCCTTTTGTAACTGTTTCCAGACGACAGACAGCAGGAGTCGGGGAGAGCAATGTGTGTTGTAGTGTTTCGCGTGTTGCGGTGAAACGGTATGATTCCGGACACGAGTTTCTATGCTATACTTATTCGTCTTTGTCTCCACTACAAGTCCTCAAAGCCTGTAAGGGCAATTTTGACACACTCTGTATACATTGGTGGTGAGCCGTAAATGTCGCGGGTTCAATAACTTGCCATCTGGACTCTACAGTCCTGTGTATGTACTCTCTGTCCTCAGATACTAATACATTGACTTCTGCTCCAGTGACTGACCAGTTGTACATGTGACAAGGTAGCGCCACAGACTAGATAGTAATACAGATATGAAATGACGTGGCGGCTCATTTGATACGGGCGAACTTCGCAACGCTTATTGGCTGCCGGAGGCTGTCGATACCAATCCTGTATGTTTGGCTCCTGCATGTTTCGGCAGGTTTCCTATTGGCCTGGCTGCCGGCTAGTAGGGCAGCCACCTTACGCTGGTTGGCGGTATGTGTTACCGCCATGTTGCTGGTGTGTGTCACTGAGTTCGCCATCCTACCGGCTATTTCACTTCTGTATTCCTACGTATTCTGTGGTAGCGCGGCAGTATATGATCGTGTTCATGAAGGTTTGCTGTTGGTCTACAGTCCTCGAGGACGAATTCAATAAACAGCGACCCAGTCGCGGAAGTAACTGTTGCAAATAGGAGTTTGGAATCCAACTTCTCTTCGAATGAGAGAAGTTTCCTAGTTCCTATTGGTTTGTAACCCAATACGCGTGTAGCACGTATACCTTTCTGTTTTGGTGACAATATTTCTGCAACAGATTGTTTCAATAACTTGCGTGCACATGCAGCTCTGCTTTTTAGTCAGTGATTGGATGTTTTTACTTCAAGTCACAGACGGTTTGTTTCGTTATATCGTTCTTCGTATAGGTGTGGTCAAATGAGAAACTTTTTTCCACGAAGACTCTCCGCCAATAATAAATTGTTACGCTGTCGCAACCCTGCGGCGTGGGTGGCCTAGCAGCAAGGCGGTCAGTTGGTACTGGACACGGTCGTAGAAGAACAGGTCTGGACACTCGCCTATCTAACAATGTATTTTGCTTGACTCCCTTGTTGTTTGGCTGTAGTTCGTCAAGTTGCCGAGAATATTGTGTTTTATTGGCGCTGCTGTTAGGGCGCTCGGACCCAAACTCCGCCCACTTTTTTCCACTGTTAAATTCATAAAGTAAATAAGGATTGCTCAAGCCTTTTCTTAAATTTGTGAGCGAAGGAAGTATTTCGTAAATTGATAAAAAAAATACGTTTTGATAAATTGAAAGGAAGTGGGCGGAGTTTGAGTCTGACCGCCCTAACTGAAGCGCCAATACAACACAATATTCTCGGTAACTTGGTGAACTACAGCCAAACAACAAGAGGGTCAAGTTTCCAGGCGGGTGTCTAGACCTGTTCTTCTACGGCCGTGGTACTGGGTAGTCAACAAGTCACCAAAAACAGGCGGATTGCGGCAACAGAGGTGTCCCAGGAATCCGATGACTTGAGATAATGGATCTGAACACTTACCCAACACCTTGCAAATTTCCTAGATTCAGCTAGGGGCGTCATTTAGGGGGGGGGGGGCAAATGCCCCCTGGATTTAGAAGGAAATGTGTATACATTTTTTTGTGTATTTTGTTATTTAAATAATACTAACGTAAGCACATAAAACCAAAGTTTTATTATTAACGTTTCTAATTTATACATGCTTAATTAATAAAAAATATGCAACAAGGTCACTGTCGCCAAAAAAAAAAAACTTGCCCCCTTCCCTCTCCAAGAAAAACCTGAAATGACGCCCCTAGATTAGCAGGGATTGCTCCGCCCCTGGGCATAGCTAGGAACCAATCAGATGGGAGTATTTTGACGGCCTGGCGGGGGTGTGGAGATAGCTACCGAGGGAGAGTTGGAGAAGTGAGTCTGCTAGAGAGTCTTTTGCTCCGGCGACGACCGCACCTAGGGACTCTGGGTTCGAGTCTGGGTTCGACCCTCTGGCTAGAACCCTAACTTCAACGGCGGCACGAGCGGTGAGGCAACCAAACGCCAACAACTTTTCGCTGTATTTTCAACGAATGTGTGTATCTATCTTTTTAGTGCCGCAACTGTAACGGTAGTTTATTTTGTGATGTTATTTTATTTCCATTTATGTGAAGTCACAAAACCGTAAAGTACACCCTAAACGCAGAAAAAAAGGAGCTGGCATTTGAACAGTCCTTTGCAAATAGGGTTCATTTTCGTGTCACAATTGAATTATAATCAAGTACTAAACCTCCCTTCGCCCAGAACACTACTTATTATCATGCGCGAGGTTTTGTTTGTTCTTAACTGTTACTGAATGTTACTAGGTTTTGTTTGTTCTTAATTGTTACTGAATGTCGTTAGGTTTTGTTTGTTCTTAATTGTTACTGAATTTTTGTTAGGTTTTCTAACTGGCGAGAGATAATTACCATCCTTAGTTATATTTTTCAAAATGTGTTGTGATTATTCGTTATTATTTTTTCATGTATAATATGCGTACTGCAATGTAAGGTAATTAGTTACGCTCGTATTAGGATATTATTTTCAAGTAAGTCTTACTAAAATTTTGAATCGGGAAAACATGTAGAAACTTGCAGCATGACGAGTTATGCTGGATATTAGTAGTCAGCATTCACTAGTTTTTCAGTATTTATTTATTTCGTGCCATGTCACTAATTTGAAAACGTAATAATATAATCTTAGCTTCACTTTACTAACGTACATTATGTTTGAGTAAGCCTAAATATGTTATACTTGGGATAATATAAAATTTAAGATAAACTATCTCTCGCCTTTTAATAAAAACGTCATGACACTTGGTAACAATCTACACTATATGCAAGAATGAATGTATGTCTGTAGCGTATGTGTTCCTATATCAATCATTCCATTGCGATGACACTTGGTAACAATCTACACTATATGCAAGAATGAATGTATGTCTGTAGCGTATGTGTTCCTATATCAATCATTCCATTGCGATGACACTTGGTAACAATCTACACTAT
>PNEQ01121418.1:23774-35781 GCA_003012365.1 Medauroidea extradentata | reverse complement strand
AAGCCATACATACGTGTATTTTAATCAGGCCCATTTTCAAATTTTCAGATTTGTAGAGACAGTTGTGTAAAATAACACCTGTTGTAGGGGTTTTGAAAAATACACTTTTGAAGTGTATTTTTATACTGACATGTGTACAAAAATACAACAACATAGGCTAGGTAAAATTACGAAAACATTAATATATTTGTACCTTGATTTAGGTGTACTTAAGTTTTACACTAATGTAGTAGTTTATTAAACCATGCATATGTGTCTTTTAAGCTGCGTAATGTCACACACTTTTTATATTTTGTAACATTCGTGTAAAATTACACCTACTGTAGGTATTATAAGGAAATACACTACAAAAGTGTAGTTTTACCGAACATTTGTAGGTGTTTTTTTACTATTTTTTTTTACAGTGTAGGGTTTGTCGCCACATCTCTCGCCATCTTCCAGTTACATTTACTGGATACGCCTTACTTTGATTTCAATTTTAAGTCATTTTCACTAGAACGAATTTATTTACTTCCTTCGTTATATGCTGTGTATTTATGTAGGGTTCTATTAACTCGCTTTGTTGTCTGTCGGTCATGTTCAGATTTTGTAGTCCGTTTTAAACTGATTTCTTGATGAGCTACATACTTCAAATTACAAACTTAGCTCTGAACTGGGTGACATTGCTAAGTAAAAAAATGTAAACAAAATATTATTTAAATATTTTATTTGCCATTCTTAACTAAATTTCCCATGAGCTGGAAATTTGAAATACTGGTAGCTCAGAACTGATTCCTGTATTTCACACATGCAATACTTAAAATCAGAGAGTATTTATTTAAATGAAAAATAATTAATACAACACGTATTTAGAAAGGAATAAAAAGTATAAAATAATTTCTCCCATTAATATGTCTTAAGATTTAAAACGTAAAATGCAGAAACTACTTTGTGAGTTTTCCGTACGGAGTTAGGAAGAGGTGGAATCTCATATCTACAATATTTATATACACAATGCTTCATTAGTTAAACATTACAGGTTTTGAAACTTTGTATAGCTATTCGTAATTACCAGAATACATGGTTTCCATTAACTATGAGAAGACATTTATAGCTTATACTTTGTATAACGTTAACCGAATATAATTATGTTTTTTTTGTGTATATGTACAGGCTGTTTGAGAAAAATTTTCACAAACTTGAAGGGTGGATTCTTAAACCAAAACAAGGAATAAAGTTCGTATAAAAATAGGGGCAAAAATTCTAACTTCTTGCATTACTAATGAAGAACAGACGAACTACGCTTGGCCTTCCTCGATCATGTTTCGTGACGCTAGCGGCCATGTCTCCGCAACACGAGGATAAACACCAGCAGATGTCGGGGTGACTTCTGTAAGGAACAAAGGACTAAACGTTGTGTCACGTGATAACTGAGCTACCTAAGATTGTTGGCACGGCACAGTTACACTCAGCACACACTTGGTACGGCCAGGACCTGCTCAGTCCGTTACAAAAACATGTACGCGTGCCGCATTGTCTCCTCTTCCCATGTTTATCAGGCCACAGAGCGTAGGGTTCCTTAAGTCCTTATCATTACGCTTGATATCACTTTGTTTACTATACTGAAAGAAAAAAAGGGAAATGATCGTCTGTCTGATGTTAGCTTGCCAAAAAGTTCAAATTTAATACAACGTACAAAGTATATTGGCATGTGCTCTTTAATGGACCCTTCGACAAAGTAAGATTCAAATATTCTTAATGTAGTCTAGTGGTACGCGTTTTATAAATTAATAATGTGTGCAAGTGGAGTATAAGTTAACGTGCTTAAAATAAGTGTGACTAAAAATTAATTAAAATTTTAGTGTATTCAAGCTTCTGATCCGCATGGTAAAACACATACGCACACGCACACACACACGCACACACTTCAAAGGATGAAACATTTTTCTTTCACTAAACGTCTCAACCACCGAAAAAAAAATGTACTATCCTTTAACGTGTACGTGTGTCCTACAAGTATCCGATTGCGTACTTGTACTTCTCTCTCTCATGTAATAAATATTATTATTAATTTTGTCACAGTGTGAAGATCCCTTTACTTTCTGTGTTATTGTAGATAAACCATAAAATAAGTGTGAAATATGGTACAGTCAATTCATTGTTTAATTATAGTAATATTTTCTTTAAATTTTACATACATGTTTGAACCAAATGTAAACTTCTTAAGCTGGTCAATTCAGGAAAATTTTATAGTTACCGTCTGTGTTGTTTTTATAAAGTTACTGCACAAATAGTTTTTCCAGGTAATTACGTAACTTCGAAGCATATCTAACAAACTTGAGATTGTTTTCCAGTTTTTATTTATTTATTTTGGCGTCCTCCATCTGATCCCTAATTAGGGATATAGAGTGTGTCAATGTTATTACAATGCACATCATTAAAGACAAAACAAATAATTGAAGGTTAAACAATATACAGTAAATAATTACATTTTACAATTACACATAAGATAGGCTACCTTGCAGCTATCAAAGCATGAAACATCTGATAAGTTCCCAGTAACACACTAATACAAAATTATTTACATTGATCCAGGATACAACAAAATATATTGTTCACATGTACTTAAGCTTATTTACTACACATAAACCAAAAAATATAATCATTACATTTACATTTAAGTTTGCATAATTTTGATTCCTATAAGCGCAGATACAATTTGTATGCCTATCAGTTTAGTCTAAATCATCTACTTATACAGTGGTCTAATTAGATAGTTTTATTAATTAACTTCACACAGCCTTCTGTTGTCTGCCCACTAAACAACTGGAGTATGTTTTTACTGTCTTTGTAATATGTAAAATAAAATCTGTCCAAAATTGAATTCTTCCGCATACATAAATTTGTTAACATTTCTGAAGGTTTCACTTATTAAGGTTGGCAGTCAAACACAAAAAAAAATTTGCATACAAAAAATTGGTATTTGCAGCAAAATACAACATGTGACGTACGGAAAAAAAGCATTATCACATACGCACATTCCTTATGTAGAGGCTTAATATTTTATCTTGCGGCATATTCTACTCCAGACAATACAGTGGCCAATTCTGAAACTTTATTGCCAACTATCTGAAGTTTAGTCACTTAAATGAAGTACTTGTATAAGAAGATATAACAAGTTCTATTTTTTGAATCTTGCAATGAGTATAAAAAGATTTTTAGTGTAACTTAATATTTTTTTTTAAATTCAGAAACTCCTAACACTCTTGGACTATGTTGACAAAAAGCAAATATTGTCTATAGATCTGCCATAGGTTAAGAGAAACTACCTGTAACATATATAATTAAATTTTGTCAAATCAACTCCACATAATTGGTTTTCACTATATTCTTACATACAAAGTCAACCAGAATATTTGAGGTACAGTGTAAATTTGCTACAGTTAACACATGTTGTGACGGTCCCCTTAATGCAACACAAGCTATTGAGTCGAGGAATGTGAATGAATAACTCAGGCAAATATTTTTAAACCGGCCCCGTGTACCGCCACGCCGCTCACAGAGATGGAGAGAGTTGTACTAATGCTGAAATTGTTACTAATATATACGCGACACTCACGCTTGCCCTTGCAAATATTTAACGTAAGTATTTTTATTGAAACATTTCGACGAAGTGGCCGGATAGGACGCCAACAGCTCCTTCCGCGCTCACCTTTACTTCTCTTTCTCAAATCTCGACGACGACTCTCACATCTTAAGTTTTGGCGGGAAAAAGTCCCCAGTGTACAATAACCCTTGGAAACACCTTCCAGCCAATGGAAACCCTGGACTACCTAGCTCCGCCCCTCGTGAGAAAAACGCCGCGCTACCCTTGACCGTTATTTATTTGTTTGTCAAAGCTTAATTATTTCACATTTGTTGACATACCCTTGATTATAAAATATTATTTTCATTGATGTGCCTTAACTATACTGACACCGATAATTAATCAAATAAATTAAAGTAATTCCCACTGCCAGATTGTTACAGTAGTGCTGTGGCAGAAGAGGGGGACGGATGGAAAAGGGGGGAGGGGGCTACCGGACGGCCCAGACCTTTTGTGACGGCAGACCACCCCCTCTCCAGACTTCGAGGCACTTGATTTTCATTTACTATTACTAAACTAATCCTAAACTACTTAAATCTAATAATACAATTAAATTACAATTATTTTCTGTACCAATGCATCAAGACGGTTTATTTGATACCCGACACGAGATATCTACAATTATAACAGCCATTTTCCTCAAATTTACATAATTAAGTATACTGAGATATACAAAAGTTCCACTTTGGCTCGTAACAATGTTTATGTTTTCAAAAAGACAATGATGATTATAAAAGTATTTTTTGCATTATTGCCTTCCAGTAGTGTATTGTAAATGTTTTTATCACACAAAAAAGGCAGATAAATAGAACAAGAACTATAAAACTACTAAATACTTACTAAAAAATTCTTCTCTTTTAATAAGTTTAAATTCCTCAGTCCCTTCAAAAACTTTTTTAAAAGGTTTTTGCTGTATTTGTAAATATTCTGGAAAATTTACATCCACACAAAACAAACTTGCTGCTGCACACATTAATGTTCATACAAACTAAATAAAACATGTCGAACATCTTAAACACAAGGTAGGTTACAACATAAATGGTCTTGACTCTCAAATGCCAAATTGAAGTTGTGTAGATGTATAAATCTAAAATATAAACATAGAAAAACTACACTAATGTAAAAAAAAAAACCTGACATATAATCATTGGAGCAGTTACAGCTTACACACTTAAATAGACAACTAAACTTTCAGAAACAAAAATTTAAGAGCATTATTAACTTGGAAAACCACTGACGTCATTTTTCTGGTGCCTGGTAGGTATCAGTAGGCTCGTGTCACTGACAACCTGTGAGGCTCCACCACTCTGATATGATGTAGGGAGGGACATACATCTTCATTCAGCATCGGGTCACATTATGCACTTCCGTCCAAGTCACCCACTCTAGAGCAGGCACAATAAATAAACCAGACCCCCTGCGGCTGTCATCTGATTATGAAATATCTTCGTCCATACTCTCTCAGCCTGAGCCTGGGAGCTGCATATGGGAGTTTCCTGGCCAGATTGTCTAACCCCAGGGCTGTCTGCATCCAGATAGTCTTGACCCATGCTCCCTGCACAGTGATCAGGCAAAGCTCTAGAATACTCAGAATATGGTAAAGAGGTTTCCAAGAATACCATCATTCATTATTGGGCAGAAGCAAGAACTTCCTTACATAAGCATACCTCTGTGATCAGTTCTGGAAGCAATAGGCCTACACTATAAGTTACACTCAAAAGCACAATTCATACTATGTAGGCTATATAACAAAAAATGTGTTTAATACATTTACAGAGTACAAACAACAAACATTTCACAATTTTTAATGTAAATTAGCAAAGAAAAACTGGCTTGAAACCATTTGCAATATAAATAGCTAATAATCATAAACTTCTATATTTGTTGAATTATTGAGTAGACCTACAGTAGAATAGTGATAATGAGAGATGGGGCTGCTTTAAACATTGAGTCTCCAAAGTCAATGAGGGTAAAACAAGAAGCAATGCCTGAATGAAGGAACATAGAAAATGTGTGATCCTGGAGAAAAAACGCTGAAAGCGGCATTGTCCGGCACAATTCTCAAATGCAAAAACCTAGGGCAGACCCCATCAGGGATCGAACCTGGGTCACCTTGGTGGGAGACGTGCATCCTAATCACTGCGCTAACACAGTACAATAAAAGTACTGTAATCTAGATACTGTACAGTATTAAACATTAAAAACATCTGGTTTTGTACATACAGTACTAATATTAATGTAAAACAGTACTGTATTGTTAATGTAGGCTATATATGTATGTATATGTGGGAAAGTATATACATGTGTGTACATACATACGTACTTGCTACTGACTACTCTAAATGTGTGCACTAATGTGAAGCAACATCTCTTTTCTCTCATGTTTATTGCTATTCCTCATATTTTTAATGTAACATACTTACATAATAGTGGAATTGGAAGTTTTGTCATCTTCTGGCTAGCACTACACTAGCACATTGTGTATCATTTGCTACAATTGATAGCAATGTAGTACAATTTGTTACTTTACTCCTTATATAGTCTGTATGCAAAAATAATTTACTATATTTGTAAATATTTCGTAGACCTACCTTGTAATGTAATGTACATACATGCAAACATTGTACTTAAGTTTATCTCATGCAAGTATCTGACGAGCCCTATACTTGGTGAGCATTTTGCTCAAAGTAACCAAGTCTCTCGGGTGAAATGAAGTAAATAAATAAATGTTGTAGAGGTTCTTCTAGGCCATCAATTATTTGAGGAAAGAATAGAATGACTGGTCTGGATGTACAAGGTGATGAATTGTGAGGGTGGGTGAGGAAGTTTGCTCTACAAGCTAACCAAGGTAGTAACATTTAAGAGTCAGTAATACCTCTGGAGAAGAAGTTATGTGAGAGGTGATGTAACTTCCATAATAACAAAAAAAACGAAGATACCTAAAATTGTATAATTTTTTGTGTGTTTGCATGCAAGTCCAATAAACGCTTCTAATTTGAAAATATATATTTTTTGTTCAAAATTGTGCCTTTAAAAAATTGATAAAGTTCCCTTAAATCGACTATTTTAAGTACAATAAACTTGCACTTCTGCAACTGGTATATAAATGTTGTCAAACAAGGAGCAAAGTCAGTGTATTTTAAATAATGAATTACTTAACTGGAAATATTATTTGTTTGTGGTTAAGTCGTAATGATGGAAGGAGTAAAGCACAACACCGCCTGTAGTGCCAAGCTGTTTTGTGTAGGCTGCTCGCCCTCCGCATTCCTGAGCGTTGGTCCGGCAGGGGGTGGCAGGGGTAGGGGAAAGAAAAGGTGGCACAGAGAAAGGACGATAATAGCTGTCAGCTTTGAAGGGGAGGGAGGCTAGTGTGCTCGTCTCGCGGTGGGAAGAATGAAGGAGGTAAATCCATGCACATGTTTCGCGACGTCGCCTTGGTTTTACCGAACAGTTTGCGTCCAACAATCTCCTCTCATGTGAATATGGTTCGGGGAATATACCAAACCACTGTTATTGTTTCGTACATCTTGAGCATGTTATTGAATGCAAATCTGCCAAACTGCGCAGTACACTGTATGTTTGAATCAGCAGTTTGAGTTAGTGAATTAGTACGAATTAAAATAACTTTTCAACAAGCTATTACCCACTATAACAGTTGTATAACTCACTTTAAACCAAGGTTCGATGTCAGTAACATATACTGAAAGTAAGTGAAAAATCTTGATAACATTTAATCAGTGAAATAATACGTTGCTCAATTTTAACCGTACAGGCGATATGAATGAGTTAACGAAGTGTTAGAGAGTTAAAAGATTTTCCTTTTCAAGAGTTTATCTGTGATGAATTTGTAGACGTTATTCAACGGGAGGACGCATTATTTATGAGCTAACACATGTCAATAAAACATTTACTACAAGAATGTTACCGATCATAAAAAATTAACCAATTGTAAATTTTCAAAGCGTTTTTCCTTTGGGTTTATTACATAAAATGCTCATTACTGTTGTGTTCCAGCAAAAGTTTTGTACTTTAATACTTTTAAGTTGCTTTATGTAGTGTTTCTAAGCACGTATCAGCGACTAGTTAATTAATATAATTTGACAGCACTGTGAACATTCATGGCTGGTTCTAAGTCATTTGCAGTTTGAGCGGAGTTATGAAAATTAGAATAATCTTGTATTGGTGAACAATTTAGTATATTACCACCAACGAGTTTGATGTGAGCTATTTCTACTAGCCTATCGCGTTGTCTGGAACATACGTAACTCGACCACCGAGAGACAAATTTAACAACAACAAGGAGCCACTATAAATACATGGACGGGTTCACCTCTTATTTTCTTCCCACCCTTTTATAGGGTAACATTTTTGGCAGAAGTGTCCCTCTTTTCAGAGCTACAAGTCGGGAAGAGGGAATTTCACAAGATATGTACTGCGCGCCAGTAGCCAAAAATTTATCAGAAACATTCGTTCACGGCGAGTGCGAAATCGAAAGCGTGTGTACTGCTAATCTGGAATTTCCAACAGTTCCAGAACATTTTGATGTCACTATTTCAAAAGATCATTATACTGAGGAATATATGTTCAGTAATACAGAAGATACGTTACTGACTAGCGCAGAAACAAAAAAGAAGGCAGTCACGAGGTTTGTGGACGGAGGAATGTAGACCTTGGTTACTTCCTTCAACAGATCATTGAAATAGATGAGCACCCTATTACGCAGTGTTCATTTAAGCACATGCGCCTTTTATCGGAAAGGCGGCGAGGTTTGCAATCTCTACTTACCTTTAAATGTTCAATGTGCAATATTGTTAAAGTTGTGAAAACAAATGACGATACAAAATTGACAATGGATGTAAATACTTCAGCAGTGGTTGGCACAATCTGCACTGGCGGGAGCCATAATCAGCTGGAAGAAATATGTTCTGCAATGAACATTCCGAGTATGTCATATAAAACCTATCAAAAGTACCATGACACTATTGCAGATGGTTGGGAAAAAACTGCGCATCACGAGATGGCAGAGGCTGCCAAGCTAGAAATACAAGAAGCCATTGAAAGAGAACATGTTGATTAAAATGGAATTCCACTGTTGACGGTGGTTGTTGATGGTAGTTGGCCTAAACGTTCATATCGCACCAACTACAACTCTCTTTCAGGAATGGTAAGTTATATCAAAATACGTCTTTACATTATTTTTGTCTCGACTTTAGTGTATTTGGTGTTTCTTGAAGATTTTTGCATACACCCCCCCCCCCTTTTCATTTTGTAGCTGCTTTATTTACACCTCATTTCACCTGTATGGATTATCAAGTCCTTATACATCTAAACTCATCCAAATATCTTCACTCTAGAGTATTATGACAAAACTACAAAGTTTTAATTGAACATATGTATTAAAGTTATGATAAAGCTATGTTATACACATTTTCCTGCAAAGTTCATTGTTGAAATTATACATTTATAAAAATGCATTACTTCAGTAATATAAGTAATAGGATACCTGTGTAAAAGGCACACTGTGAGAAAGGTTTCATTAAGCGTACTAAATAGGCGTTTGTATATGATTAAACAAATACATCGTTGCTCTAATAAATTATTTAATTGAGCAGACGAACTTTGTATTCAACTAAAAATATGTTTTTAATCCAACAAAACATATTTTTGTGTTGAATAGACCCATTTCTTGGATGAAGAAAATCCTTCTAGAAAATTAAGATTTGTTTAAATCAACTTTGTCATTTATTTTACATATAGGCCTACAAATATTTTGTCAGCAGTGCAGGCAAATGTTTGTATTATTATGTTACTGAAAGAGTGTTTAAAAGTTGAAAATAAGAAAGTTTAATTACATGTATTTTCTGATTAATATTCCAATCTAAAATAACCAACAAGTTAAATTACTAAATGAAATTATTACTCTGTGCAGGATGTTTCCAAACCAACTCCTAAGTTTCTCAATCAGTTTTCGGAGGGAAAATGTAATGAACATTTAGGATACTTATAAGTTCAAGTTTATGTGGTACTTATTAGGATTCTTGTGATTTACACAAGAGATGTAACATGCATTTTATGATTTTCTTATGTATTTAACAGTTTACCAGTATACTTATGGTTTCGTTTTTGAAGATACTTTGATTACAATTCGAGATAATATTATACTTAATAAATCCTAATTATTATTGTCAAATGCAGGGTATTCTGCTAAAAGTAAACCTAATTATTTTTCTTCGTTTAATTTTTCAGGCAGCTATCGTGGGGTTTTACACCAAAAAAGTAATATTTATAGGTGTCAAAAATAAATATTGATCATTCTGTTACCGTGCAGACGCGCGCCGTGAAACACCAAAGGAACCCACCTGTTTCAAAAACTGGAATTCTGACCAGAGTTCTAGTAGCATGGAGGACGCAATTATCGCCGAGGGGTTCAAATCTAGTATGGACATGTATGGATGCATATATGCTAAAGTAATTGCAGATGGAGACTGTAGTGTCTACAAAAAGATCTTAGAGAGTCGACCTTATACCAACTACACCGTGGAAAAAATAGTGTCGCAGAAATCATTGCAACAAAATTCGCAGCAGCGTTGGAATTACTGGGAAAACTTGTTACCCTCATTCTTTACGAAAAGTGGTGGACAGAAATGTAGGTCGGCTCAGAGGAGCTGTAAAGAAAGCCATACTTTAGAGGAAGAATCCGAACTGCCCTAACAATATCGAGGAACTTAGGAAAGACATACTAAATAGCCCTGACCATGTGTTTGGAAATCACGAAAATTGCAAAGAAAGGGGATATTTCTGTGATGGAACAGAAAAGCGGAAAAATATGCATGATCAAACAATAGATTTGAAACAGCATGGCCTTTACCAACAAATCCAACATTACAATCGACTTTTAAGCCTACACTCTCGTAGTTTAATAGAAAACGTTGACAGCAACCCTGCAGAACATTTCAACAGTGCCGTAGCAAAGCTACTGGGAGGTAAACGCATAAATTTTGCTTGCCGCAGAAGTTACCAAGCTAGATGTTCTGGCGCTGTCCTGCAACACAACACCGGTCGTATACGGTACAAACTGCATAAGACTATGTACGGTAAAAGTCCTGGAAAATATGCAAAACTATCTGAAGAGAGACGCAAGAGAAAAGTTGAAAGAGAGAGGAAAAATCGAAAAGGGAAGGCAAAATGTGTAAAATCTCTACTAAACAAAACCTCACAGTTTCGTGGCGATTATGGTCCAAATGCTGCAAAACCAGACTTAGATGAAAATGATTTCAAAAATGAATGTCAATCAATCTTGAAAGACCTACGTCTGACACCAAAAGAACGTCATTCTTTGGAAAGGGGGACATTATTACAACAAGGAAGCTCTTTGTGGCTTGAAGAAAGGAGGAAGTGGCTCACAGCTTCTAATTTCGGAGTGATATGCAAGAGACGGCCTCACACAAGTTGTGAACGTCTAGTGAAACAAATGTTGTATGGCCATTCGCCCAATACACCTCCTATACAGCATGAAAGGATTAACGAGGAATGTGCACTAAGGGAGGTAGAAAACGAAGTCGGGCTGAAAATAAGTCAAAGTGGACTTTTTATTCATGCTAATATTCCGTTCCTAGGAGCCACACCCGACGGATTACTGGACGACAATTTAGGAATAGTAGAAGTGAAGTGTCCGTATGGTATAATGACTGCGCACCCGACCGACGCCATTATGGCGGGAAAATTTCAAGCTGTGAAATTTTTGGAAGGAAATTATATTATGAACCAAAAACATAACTATTACTATCAAGTCCAAGGACAACTTCAGATCACAAAAAAGATTATTGTATTTTTTCCGTTTGGACTCCTCTCGGGCTACACACCATTCGCGTAGAACGTGATGACAATTTCTGGGAGAACGAAATGAAAGAAAAACTTTGTACATTTTACATGGAATGCCTTCTCCCAGATATCGTTGATCCCCTCTTTCCACGCTCAATGCCAATTAGGAATCCCAAGAGTATCGAGGAAGCACAGAGAAATCGTTTGGCCAAAACTACAAGTAACAAATAATGGAAATCAAAAGTATTTGTAGCAGCCACGTGATTTTGTAACATTGCATTTCAAATATGAAATTAGATTACTTTAATAAAAAATATTATAAAATGAAATTGGGCTCATGCAACATTTCTGTATTCTGCATCTCTTTTTCGTTAATTATATAAACAAAGAGTTGTGTGTATAGCCAACAAACGCATTCAAGTTTTTAAATGCCAGAGTTATTGTTAATGTGCACCAGGAATGAATAATGATTATTAGTAGTTGTAGTGTTAGTGTTGTTGTGGTTAACTGATGATGTAGAATAGCATTTGTTTTCTCATTATGTGTTATATGCTACTAAAA